>JAJKFL010000427.1:16950504-17120637 GCA_021186555.1 Reticulitermes speratus | reverse complement strand
TGTCATCTCAAGAATGCTGGGTGGCCATATAATCCACCCCAAATTAAACAAATTGAAGATTGTGAAGCGGGGGGGGGGGGGGGGTTGTCCTATTTGCAGCATCATCATCTCATATTTGGGTAAATGTGTGTTATTCTATTCTCTCCTTATAGCTTTTATAATTCCACTTACTTCCCTAACATAATTTATCTTTGTTGTGGGAGGCATGAGTATGTAGAAAATACAAAAGAGAAAACACCCTAAACTTTGTGGTATGTTAACAGCACAACAGTGAGGCAAGTAATAAACTGAACCATAGCACTGTGCATATGGGTCTGATACTGAGAGGCTTGCAGAGGTGCATCTTACAGACAATTTGTTACAGTGCAGTGCATGCAATCACACACACACACACAGAGCCTAGCAAAGAAAGAAAGAAAGAAAGAAAGTACTTGTAATATATTGCCTGTTGTTCTTGGCCACTGCAGCAGGCTGCATTCATTGCTCCAGAATTTGCAGGTGAAGAACTCATATACCTCATATCCCATAGACCTGACTGAATTTTTAATTCTTCTCTATTATTTTCACTCTTTACTTTAGAAAGGGACAGTCATTGTACATATCGTCATCATGACCTACACTGTTGGGATACTATTAGTCCATTCCAGGTTGTGTGTTCAGACCATCCTTTCTGGGACCTGCCAAGACTTCTGTTTCCTCATAGATGGTATTGTCAAGCCTGCTATTAATGTGTGTGTCAGAGAGACTGGATGTCGTTAGTCCTGCCATGTTGTGTGGTACACAGTCGGTACTTGCATGAGAAAATAACAACTGTTACATTTATAGTTTCACTGTAGTCACAGGAGTACTTTCAATGACAAAATTTGGTGATATATGATATCCACAACAATACTTATTGTCTTGTGCTAATGATTTCACTACATGTTGCCATGACATGTGCCCCATCTTCAAGCCAGAAAGATACAAATATTGGTGTGAACTGTGGACTGCAGACTACTGCATACCAATTACATTACCGTTCATAATATTTTACATTTTTTATAATACGGTGTATTATTGCTGTGAATGGATTTCGTTCTGTGTGTAGTGGAAGTTGCTTGATGGTTCAGCAACCGTATTACTGAACAAATAGGCTCAACCTTCTGACTTGTGTTCAGGGGTGTGTCTGGTTCAAGTCTTGACTGGAATATGGGCTACTTTGGCTGAGGTTTTCTTGTACCTCCAGGTAAATGCCAGAATATTACCTTAAATTGGGTTATAAGTGCTTCTTTTCACATTGTCTTCATTTTGTGTTGCTCTGTCATCTGAACATTCAGCATAATGTAGTCTGACCTACTGACAAGTTTATTTAATGCGCTACAAACAAAAAAGCAAACAACAGTAATGTATCCTTGCATATTGTGTTTGAAAGAATTATAAATTTGAACTAATTGGTATTCCGTATGGCTTACAATCCAGTTTACCTCCTCAGTATGTTGTTATCTTAAGCCTGAAGTTGGTGCATATGTCTGAAATATGGGGCACTAAAGGTTGTTGTGATTACAGTATTGTAAATGTATTATGTTACTTTGAGTACCTAACAGGCTGCTGCAATTTAGAGCTTGGAACTTGAAATTGAAGTATTCTGAAAAAAACAAGTGAATCAGGGAATGTGTTTACATCAGTACATTCCACGAAAGTCATTTTGTAGAGATCTCATTCTCACAAACAGGTGTCATTGTTGTTGCAGGGAGAATTGTCAGAATGTATGTCTACCTACAGTTGTGAAGACTAAACTGTGTTGCTCCTTTGTGTTTGTTTCTGTCTGCAGATGTGGAGAGCGGGCATGTCAGTACAAATTCAGCACTGAGGATGCTCTTCAGATTCATGTTTCATGTCATGCTGCAGTGCCTGCTGAGAAAGCTGATGGTGCTACAGCACATCGAGAATTTGAATGCTGTGTCTGTAGTGAGAGGTATATCACCACGTAACAGTCATTTTTCCTACTTGTATACTGGTACCACAGAAAGAAGTCTTATGCATTGACACCTCCACATTTCCCTCGAGTTGTTACGCTTCCTCTCCAATATATTTCTCCATACTCCCTGCCTTCTGTTCATTCTGTTCTTTGCCATTATTTGGCTCTATCCACCTGCATATTGGTGTGGAATGAACATTAAACAAAGCTCACATTATAAGACGTTTTAAAATCTTGATTCCCTTTTTGACACATATTCAGGAATATAAATATTTTTTCTTTCATACTGTTATCGTTTGTCTTGCGAATTTATAAGAAAAGCTTCTACACAGTTACAGTGTATACTGCAGCTAATGTTGTGTCTTATTTTTTCCTGTAACATGCTGGGTGGAATGAGGTTTTCCATTCTCTTACTTCTTTCTCTCCAGCTAGTAGTTTAAAAAACATACATCACACAAATTTTTAAGAATCCTTCACCAATCTGTTGTGTGGTTCTGGGACAGGCTGCCAAAAATGAAATGTCTTTGTTCATGAAGATGTCGTTGTCTTCTTATCATTTCAGATATTTGAAAGAGAGAGAAATATTCCCAGAATTACTTGGACACTTAAAACATACATCACATTTTTTCTTACCTAATGACTGACTTGGCACCTTTTATGTATATACATGATTATACCTTAATTTCATTCATAAATATCCTAAAAGCATTGTAAAAGAGCCCTTCTCAATTGCAGTGTGAATTAAAACTTGTTTCACTCTTTGTCTGTTAGACAAGTTTTTTGTGCTTTGAATTGATGAAGTTCCTAAATGGGGTTGTGGGCTATTTGAAGCTTAAAATGACTATTGAAGGTTCCTTTGTTAAGTCAGAGGTAAGGTGCAAGCCTTTATTTATTTAGCAAAATAAAAATAATGAGCACAAATTTTTTATAAAGTAAACACGCAAGTAGTATGTTTTTAAAATACCATGGTTTTCAAATTGTCCAATATTTAATGATCCTAAATTATAGCTGTCATGAGAACTGCATGAAAGCAACACTGGATTTCTGTACAGTTCTTTTTTGCCCTTAATGGCAAAGGTCTGTCAGAGGTTGTAAAGCATCCCTGTTTTATCAGCATTAAAAATAAAAAAAATACACTTGGCTGTTTGGACCACACACATGCAATTAAAATGGTTCAGTGTGCAGCTGGTAAAGACTAACTGATATCTAAACTTATCTGAGAATCAGAGTTTTGTACTGTGTGTCAAATGAGGGAAAGTCCTTAAATCAAGAAATGCCAAATGGACATTAATACATTGCCTGCATTGAGCTTGACTTGTATCCATGAAAGCCCCATCAGTGCAGAGAGCTAAATGTAAAAGCACTTCAGAACAGGTTTTTACAGATAGTCATGAATGTTATAGATTTGAGCGGTGGCGTGGCTGTGCATTACACCTGTGGAAAGTTCATGCAGTGGACGCAGGTCTGTTAAGTTGTCCAGTGTGCCATACTATAAGACTGTGACGGCAGTGAAATTGGAGAACCACATCAAAATACATGGTGAAGTAAGGGCATACACATGTCCAGATTGTGGCAAGGGCTTCAAGCAGGCCTCACAGTTACGTAATCATCGTGTCATGCACATGGATCGTAGAGCTGGTCCAGTGCCCAGATGGTAAGTGTGCCACGTGTAGTATCTGTTGCTTAAACAAGTGCCAGAGCTCTGAATTAAGGTTAGGTCAGGTGCTGCCCAGTGGCATGAGTTTCCCTTTGTGCACTTAAATTGAACACTGAAACTGTGAATAACAAATATTTCTGGAGCAATGAATCACTTTCATTATTAATGAAAAGTGTTCTGATGGCAGGTTAGGAGCAGTAAGTAGGCATATCATAGTTTATTAGATCACCAGTCCACATGAACAAGTTTACGCACACTAAATTTGTAGTTGAGACTAAGGCCATTTTCAGTATATGTTTAAACAGTAATATATTAATGTATATTCAATTCCTAGAGGTTTGCTTTGCTAATGCTTTACACTTCATTGGATTTATTTGTCAAATTTTTACAAGTCCAAACTGTGATGCAGAAGTACATGAAGGTGCTTCCACACTTTCCAGAACCAAACCTGCAATGTCAAAACATTGCTACATAAAGTCTTGTGTTTCTTTTAGGATGGTGACCTGTATCAGTCAGCCTTTGTTAAGTACATAAGCTGCCCAAGAGATAATGTGTCTCAAGATTTCATTTCACTTATGCACACAACCATTCTACAAAGTACTGTATACGTTTTACTACTTGACTGTTTTACACCATGCATAAGACGTTATGTGTAAAAAATAGCTAATTAAGTATTATGCAGTATTATTTGATACTTGTTCCTTGATGATGATCCCATGGATTGAATCATGTAGGAATACTCAGTGTTATAATATACTATAAATATCTAAGGAAGAATATTGTGCATTTTGTTGGTTGGGTGTTGTGAATTGGTTATCGACAATTCACGGAACGAACGACATGCAGTCCACGATTTATACTGTGGTGTTCTGCCGTTTTGCTCCAACACAGATATATGTTCACGTGCGTTCAAACTTAAACCGTTAGATGATTCTGATGCACATGAAGCATTGGATTTTCCTGCACTGTAAGCTTACTCCACTGCCCACTACATTAAAAAGATGATCAGTATCAAACAACTACTCCAAAAACATTATTGCCGAGTGCTACAGGTGACGTAAGAACATCGACTCCAGCATGGTGTTTTATGATTGTGTGTAAGTTGTTTTTTCAGGTGCCCAAAACATGAAGAAACCTCATGTTATGTTCATGTAAATATGGTGTTATTGTATGTGAGATTACTAGTGCTGTGCGTGTCCATAGGTATGCATCAAAGCGATGTGATATTTGTTTCAAGAGCTATGCAGATTCAAAATGTTTGAAGAAGCACATACAAGCTGTGCATAGCAAGCTGCGGCCATACGTCTGTCAGGTAAGAGCATGTGCATGAAGGGTGTCATAATGAAAAAGTAGCCATTTTGTGGTATGTTTGGTTTTCAGTAAATGATTTGAATTAATTCTCTCTCATTATCTTTGAGTATTGTTTACAAAAGATCTGAAATTGCGTTATTCTTGTGTAAGTTTTTGGTACAGGGTGTTGTAGTTCTTGAGGGACAAGCAGTTGAGTTACAAGAATCTTTAATTTCGTCCCCCATGCTTTCTAGACTTTGAAAAGTGCTGAGGTAAATCTCAAATTTATGCATAAATTAGTTGAAAGTGCCACTGTAGTGAGTGAGAAGAAATTGCATTGCAGTGACAATCAGCTTACCCTCTTAGCAGCCACTGAGTTGCACATGTGCTATGAGAGCTATGATGTGCATGTGAATTGTCATCACCAGTAGTAGGAATTGCATGAATCATGTGTCAATAGGCAGCAGATTTGTTAACTAGTTTTATTGTGTTTGCAGTTCAGAATGTGGTCATGTAATCACAGGAATTTCCCAAAATATGAAATCAAGTTTTTGTCTGATCTCAGTAAAATTTGGCTGAACTTAGTTTTGAACAGATATTAACAGTACATATGTGTAACCCAGTTTAGTCACCCTTCACAGTGTTTATGTTGTTTGACAGGTATGTGGGCATGCATCAGCACGTAAGGCCATGCTGCAGATGCATCTTCGTCAGCATACGGGTGAGAAGCCTTACGGCTGTACCCTGTGTGCATACCGAACTGGTGACCACAATTCACTGCGTCGACATACCATGCGGCACACTGGACAGCGACCTTACCGTTGTCCACACTGTGATTACACTGCAATCCAGAGCAATTCATACAAGAATCACTTGCGTAGTAAGCACCCAGGCTTGCAGGGACTGTTCAGCTGCACGCAGTGTTCATTCCGAACTGTCAGTCAGGAGGGATTCTTGCAACATGTGTCTGATCACAAGAATGGTCTTATTTCATCGACACCATCCGAAGGTACTCAACAGTTGCTATGATTTTAATGGTCAAAAGAAAAGAGAAATAACTTTCACTTTCGCAGGACTTCGTGTCAACTGCTAATTGTAGGCTGCCATCGTACCCACATTGAACCAGCTGGATCCAATTCACATCACAGATTCTCTTTTATAGCAGCTATTTCTGACATTATCTTTACTGTTGCATTTCAATCTCCCAAGTGTCCAGTTTTCAAGTAATTACTGTACCTATTTCTATGTGCTCTTTTTTTTTTTTTTTGCCTTTTCAAGCCTTAGGTATGGACTGTTCAGCTATGTTTTTGACATTAATTGTAGAACATGGGTCCTCTCAGGATATGGTAAATTAGTTTGGGATTTTACATTTTTCAGCTTCAGTTTCTACCCTGCAAGTTCAGGTAACACAAACAAATTGGAACATGGAATAATTTCCTGTTGGATTGACATGAATGTCAGAGCTGCGTAGGTTCTTGGGAAAAATGGCATCCTACGTTCGGGGTTGGCCACTATATGGCACTTGTGTGCACGTGCCTGCATGCATATGCGCGCGCACAACGCGCACTTGAAGATTTTACTGCATTTAAACTTACTTACAACAAAATCAGAGTTGAAAGTGCAAGTCTTCTGGGATGTTACACCCAGTTGTCTGGGTAAATGTTTACTAATGTTTCAGAGGAGCATGCTACCTCCATCTACAGGGTCTAGCTATCAGAGGAGCAGATCAGCAATGATGCTGTATTTGTCATAGAAATGCGTACTATGGTAGGGCATGCATGACTGGTTCTGGAAGCCGTTGACTGAGAACAGAATACAGTAATCCCTTGTCCCTTTTGTGTGTGTGTGTGTGTGAGTGCATGTATGCACATTGTGTTATGGGGAGTGATCACAGTGTGTGGGCAAAACCATGTTTCACAAACTTCTGGTGGGAGAAATATGGTTACATGAAAGCGAACGCTTATGGTTATTACCCCTCCCCCAGCGCATAATATACCATATTTACTTGAATTCAAGACTAGGTTTTTCATTAAATTTCATGCTTAAATATGTGAGGTAATAATAACCAACAAATGTACATGGTAAATACATATACAATGTGTATTATAAACCCCTACATATGTTTCAACAAACCTTTATCATCTTCAAGGGTTCATAGCAAAGGTTGTACAAGAACTTGGCATCCATTTACATGTTGAAAGTATCACACACTTGAAGTTCAAAACATACAAATTTATAGTCATAGTTCATGAAATATGATGTTAAAATATTAGGTGATAAAGTACTATACTTCTGGTGTTGTAAGTAATCGTAAATTAAAGGCTCAGAACATCGAAAATCATAAACATAATCTTCAGTAGTACAATGTTAAAAACAGTAAGTAATACATTTCTGGTGTATGCCTGATGAGTTCTGTGGGTTGTGCACACAAAGTCTGAATTTGATTGAATGTAGATCTCGTCCTGTGCGATGTGTTCTGTGCGTTTAGTGGAGCGGTATGTGTGCTGAATGACTGTGTTCACTGTGAACTGTCTTGCATTCGGGTAAATACGTACATACTGTACTGTTTTGGACATATACATTTACACATAGATTGGGTAGCTGATGCTGCCAGCTTTCTCAGCTGTTGAATTGAGAAGCCACAGTGGTTATCTGTGTGTATTTAAATTTTTTCACCATCAGAAAATCACCCCCCCCCCCCCAATACTGTATTTAACGTTTAAAGACCAGGTTGGTATTTAAATTTCAGCATGTGGTTTATGGAAACATATTATTTGAACAGAAAAAGATAAAACTGTGAAATAAATGGCATTTTGTGAAAAATAAAGTGGAGATTATGCAGCATGTCTTAAAAATGCAGTAAATTTCCTTGTTGCCTAAATATATGAAAAGGAATTCTATGGGTTTTTTTTTTTTGTGTGACTTTGTATATGCAAACGTTAGATTCTTTATAGGTTAATTACACTGGTCAACATCACTTTCCTTCCCGAAAAAATTGTGTTTGATTTTCATTGGGAATAGGTTCACAAACTCGAATGTATGAATAAAATGTTTGTCACCCTCCTTTTGGATGATACCAGTTGATACCTCAGTTGAATGGCCAAAAACCGAAATTTGGGGCTGGCAAAAAGGTTTATGTTGTTTAGTTATATCTACTTATTTAATTCACTTAAATCCCTAGAATAATATTCTCAACTATCTGTCAAACTGAAAAAGCTTGCTTCCAGCTGTTTAGCGTCCCTTTAATTTGCAGTGTGATAATTTGTCGCTGTGATAAAATGTCGGTGTGATAATTTGTCGGCGTGATCAAATGTCTGTGATAAATTGTCGAGTGATAATGTGTCGTGGCCTCCCCTTTCAAAACCTCAGTCTGATTCCACCCTCTATCCCAAGTGTTGTACTAGTGCAAAAGTAACAGTCTCTCTGTGTTTGAAAAGTATTTTTCTTGTGTGCAACATGTCACGTTCTTGCCAAAATAAGCCAAATAGCTTTTGGTACATTTGTGGCGAAGTGGTATTAAAATCGCAAAGGAAGCCACTGTCACAACGCTTATGAACTGTATTTTGGCTGTAAGGTTGGAGATCAAGATAAAGTTTGGGCACCGAAGATTTGCTGCAGTTCATGTTCAAGGACTTTGGCAGGCTGGTTTAAAGGTACCCACAAATCAATGCCTTTTGCTGTTCCGATGGTGTGGCGTGAACATCAACACCACTTAAAAAACTGCTGTTTTTGCATGACCAAGATCACGGTTTCTCCCGATTCTCCAAGCATAAAGTAGAGTATCTTAATATGCCCATTGCTTTAAGACCTGTTCCTCATGATGTTTCAATGCCAGTGCCCAAGCCACCAAAATCTTATACTCTTGACTCAGATTCAGAATTGGAAGAGACGTCACCAGAAGATACAGGACGCAGCACGAATGCAGACCAAGACTTTTGAACGCGTGATACTTAAGAGCCACATCTGATCACTCAGACAGAATTAAACAATTTAGTTTGAGATTTGGACATCCCCAAAACAAAGGCTCAGCTACTTTGATCACGGCTTAAGCAGTGGAATCTTCTTGAAAAAGGTATAAAAGTATTATTTTATAGGAGGAGGCAGTCAAACATAGCGATGTATTACTCAATGGATGGTGATCTAGTGTACTCCAGTAACATCCAAGAATTAATGGAACAATTGCAACTTGAACACACCCCTGAACAATGGAGCTTTTCATTGATTCATCTAAGGTCAGTCTGAAGGCAGTGTTACTCCACAATGGAAATAAGTATCCTTCTATCTCACTGGCTCATGCAGTTCACATGAAAGAAATGTACGAGAACCTTCAGGTTTTGCTGCAATAAAATACTCTATGAAGAACACCAGTGGCATATATATGCTGACCTAAAAATTATAGCAATGCTGACTGGGCTGCAAGGTGGATACACTAAATTCTGCAGTTTTTTGTTTGAATGGGACAGCCGAACGAGGAACTGCCACTACAGGATGAAAAAAATTGTCACTCCATTCAGAAACAACACCTGGTCAGAAGAATGTGGCACATCCTGCTTTAGTGGATAAGTCAAAAATCTTCTTACCTCCACTGCATATCAAGCTTGCTTTGTTAAAAATATTTGTGAAAGCGATGGATCAAGAAAGCGAAGGGTTTGCCTATTTAAGGAAAAAATTTCGCAAAATAAGTGAGGCCAAGATGAAGAAGGAATTTTCGTTGGTCCTCAAATGAAATAAGTATTCGAAGACCATGACTTTAGTACAAAGTAAATGTTACAGAAAGAAGAGCTTGGGAGGCATTTGAAAAACTCTGCAGAACTTTCTAGGCAATAAAAAAGCAGAAAATTACAGTGACATTTTGCAGGAGCTAATTTCATCATACAGTGCTGTCGGGTGTAACAGGTCATTGAAACTTCATTTTCTGCATTCCAATTTGAATTCTTTTCCTGAAAACATGGGAGCCATCTCCAGTAAGCATGGCAAAAGGTTCCATCAGAACATTTCATAAATGGAAAATCGGTATAGTGGATAATGGAGTCCAAATATGTTGGCTGACTACTGCTGGAGTCTTATAAGGGAGACACCAGCTGGCGAATATGAGATCAAAGATGACGAAGTGAGTGTTTTATGCCGAATTTTTTGTAGTTAGGTTACCGTATATAGAGACATTGTTCATTATTTGACACTGTATATTGTAATTAAAAATCAATAGTGTAAGGTAACTAATTGTGGATCAGGCACTAGTTGAGGATCAGGCACTAGTTGAGGATCAAACTGTCCACAGAGTTGATTTTTAAAGTTAACAACAGATGCAGTTATAGTGCCGTTTCTTACCGACCATGGCTTCATCTGGCAGCAGTAGCTGTCAAGGGAGTCTATTGTGTTGGATGGGGCAGTGTGTGTTACATACTGTTTTCTAATTTTCAATGGAAAATTAAGGCACGTAACTTATAAAATCTGTAATTATTGATTGAGCGAACTTACAGTGTTAAGATTCATTCAGAAGGAAGATATAAACGTGTTGTGCCAAGGAAAAAAATTACTATTTACATGAAATATTCAGACATGCATGCTGGTGACCTATTCGTGGTCATGTTCCGCCACCATTTAGCACGCAATGCAATCTCGATACGCAGGAATTTCAAACTGAGTTTCGAGTTCAGCTTTCTTTATATATTATTATTATTATTGTTGAGTGTTTTACATCACAAGTGCCATTAAATGTGAAGATATTCTGTCATAATGTTTATGGTTTATTTTGCCAAACTCTCTGTTTTTAACGTACTCTCTTGTAGACAAATAATAAAAATGGCATGCATTATTAATACGTATAAAATGTTTAGTTTGGTAATTTTTTGTAGTTATTCAATGTAAAAAGACAAATTTAAGGTAAAATTTCTCTCTTCAAGACTTACTTATTTCAAGACTTGATTGACAGGCATATTGAACATTTTTTCTGAGTTATTCTTCATTAATTTACCAATTTTAGATGGACAGAAATTATGCAGACAAAGACTTGGTGAGAGCCATAAGCGCTGTACAGGAATGGAGGTATGTCGATAAGAGAGGTGCAGAGAACGTATGGAGTGCCATTCAACACAATTCGAAGACAAGTGAATGACTATGTTGATATAAACTGCAAGAGACCAGGTCCAAAACCTTTCTTGGGGACGAGTGTGAGAAAGGAATTTACGAAGCATCATAGACTTGGGAAAATTGGGCATTGTGTGAGTTGCCAAAAAATACAAGAATTGGTTGGGGAGACAGATTCCAAGAGAGTGACGGAAGTTTTGAAAACTGCCTCGCCATCGAGATGATGGTATAAAAGCTTCATGATTCAACATAACTCTCTGGCAGCTGGAAAATCAGTCTGTCGCCTGAAGCACTATGGCAACAAAAAATACCAAGGAAGAATTCTTTGATAAGCTAAGCAGTTTAATCAGTGAATTCAAAATTACTGATGGAGATATGTATATACAGTGGAACCCCGTTACCGTTAGCCCCATATAAAGAACCCTATTTTTTCCCGCCTCCATCGTTCCTCGCACTTGTCATTTTCCCGCATCAGTCGTTGAAAAATCACGGTCCTGACGCAACATTTTCCCGCATTGATAGTTTTTTTTAAAATTTGAAGCGGTGGTTTAGTGCGCTGCGCGCGCGTGTATTGCTTTCTTAGTGCCACCTGGATTGGCTCCATCAAAAAGTATGGAAGTGCATTCTGTACTCTTTGCTCTCCATCCTTTTCTTTGGACTAGATGAAGACTTGGCGACACTGTTGTGGAGCTTTACTTCATTGCAAGTGGTTCTGTGCGTTCTGGTGTTCTTCGTAGTTTCATACGTTACCATGGTTTAACTTTTCCATCGTTTATTATCCTTTTACTATAATATTTTATTTTTGTTATTAATTCATTCCTGTTTTTATTACTTCATTATATTTTATTCCTGTTATTTATTTTAAAATCCGTGGTCCATGTCCCAACCTAAAAAGCAAGTGAGAACTCTGCACGAGCGACTGAAAATAGTAGAAGAGGTGGAGAAGAATCCTGGAGAGAAACGTGTCGACATTGCCAAACGCCTTGGGTTGGCTCCAAGCACACTAAACTCCATATTCGCAAAGAAGGACGAAATCCGAGAGCAGACAGAAAAATGTGGTAACGCCAGTAAGAAGAGGAAAGTAGGTAGGGAGTCGACATTCGCGGAGTTGGAAAGTGTGCTCTTCACGTGGTACAAGCAGGCAAGGGCGTCGAACATTCCAATTGATGGAACCATTCTTCGTGGAAAGGCGAAGATGATTGCAGCGCAGCTGAATATAGAAAATTTCACTGCATCCAATGGCTGGATAGCGAGGTTTAAGGACCGGCATGGCCTAGTATACAAGAAGTTAGCCGGAGAAAGTGCGGCAGTGGACAGCGAAAGCACGGAAGCGTGGCTGGAAAGACTGCCATCTTTGTTGGAGGGCTACGAACAACGTGATATTTACAACGCGGATGACTCTTCTACAACGTACTTCCTGATAGAACCTTGGCTCTCAAGGGAGAGTCTTGTCATGGCGGGAAAAACTCTTAAAGACAGACTTACTGTTTTACTTTGTGTTAACAGTGATGGAAGTGACAAACAAGTGCCGATTGTTATCGGAAAATCTCCGAAACCGCGATGTTTCAAGAATGTAAAAAAATTACCCGCCACATACCACGCGAACAATAAAGCGTGGATGATCACAGACATTTTTTCTTCATTTCTGCGTTCATTAGACGCAAGTATGGGTGCGCAAAGCAGGAACATTCTCCTCTTTGTGGACAATTGTGCCGCACATCCAAAGGGTACATCGTTTCTAAGAAATGTAAAAGTCATACGGTACCCGGCAAATTGTACAAGTGTGCTCCAGCCCCTTGATTAGGGGTAATAAAGTGTTATAATCAGCTTTATAGAAAACGCCTCGTGCAAACAGCTGTTTGCTTAATGGATGCAGGCAAAGATACGAAAAAGAAGATAAACGTGTTGGAAGCTTTGCACTACACTGTGGCAGCCTTGCAGCAAGTAACCCAGCAGACAATCGAAAATTGTTTTCGGAAAGCTGGTTACGTGCAGGGACAATCTTCAGGCGATAGTGACGTATTGACCAACGATGACGACGATTTCCGCCAAGACTGGGAAAAGTTCAGTGGCATGAACAAAGATAAATTCGAGGACTACGTCTCTGTGGACAGTCACGTGGCAACCTGTGGTGTAGAAACAGTGCAGGAGCTGTGCGTGAGCCTCGTGGCGTCCGGGAGTGTGGAGGGGGAAGAATAAGGAGAAGAAGAAGATGGCGAACCCGAAGTTGTGCCGAACTTTGCTGAGACGCATGAAGCGCTGATGAAAGTTGAATCTTTCTTTTATGCGCACAGCACGAGTGACAGTGATCGTGAAAGTGTTCTGGGCCTTGAAAAATCGTACTTTGAATTGAGGAGTCAAGTTTGCACAAACCAAACGTCAATGAAAGATTTTCTCAGCAAGAAGTAATAATAATCATTAAATTGTTCTTATCTATAATTTTTAATGGTTTCCCGGTACTATCGTTTTCCCGTATGTTTCGTTTTTGTTTTCCATCTCCTTTGAAAACGGTGGATAGAGGTTTTACTGTATATAATGTTGATGAAAATGGGCTTGCTGTGGTCAACAAAAGTGGCAAAGTTACTGCCCCAAAAGGATGCAAAGTAGTGATAATGAAAAAGAAAAGCGGAAAGAGTAATGAAACATAATACTTGTTGGGCGTAATTCAGTTATCTTGTATCGGATTCTCAGGACATGTCATGAAAATATGTCCGAAAGGATCTGATCTTCAATCCGTCCCTGTCACTAGATATGGATCATCTCGCTTATATTCTTCGTGTGGCCCTGTTAACTCAAGCTCCAAATATTTGCACTACTCTGAAGTTCTGTACTGCTTGTACACAATAGGAAAATGCCTTCTGCCAACTGATTCACAAGTGATACCCACGGTCTAATTGCAGATCACATGCTACATTTTATTTTCCCAAAAAATGACAAATCTAAATCTTCCTGAATATGAGAATAAGTGACCACAAAATCAAGGGTTGAGATTGAAATATCCGTCCAAGATAAAACTTAATGCTTCCTTTCAGCAGTATTCGTGTTTTCAGAATTTTTCCTTAAGTATATCCGAAACTAGTTCCCTTGGTGGGTGATATGGCAACTTGGTTGATATGGCAACTTGGTTGTCATATTCGGATTCAGCAATGTCAGAGCTATAAGAATCACCCTGAATTTAAACGGAGCTTTTTTTTTTCTTTTCTTTTCTTCTTCCTCCGGACCATTGTTATCATTAGCTGCCTGTAGTTAGAACTGTGTTGGGCAATGGCTTACTGTATATATGGATATGATACATTTTATGATTGGTCCTGCACCTGGTAACTGTACTACCCTTAACTTCTCACATAAAATTATGTAATGTTTTCCTGTGAAAGGGTTTTCAGTTCTCATTGTGACTGTTGCAGATTAGTTTCTTTTCCTAATTTTTCTTGAAAATCAATCATGCATGTGGTCAGCAGTCATGTAGATACAGTATATTCAGCATTTAATCAAACATAGTGAACTTGTGTCTCACTGCTGCAGTATTGCTTGTCACAACATATTTGGCACAGAATTTAAGTTGTCTTCTTTGAACTTCCCATCTGTGTGTGGACTTTATTTTTAAGGATCATGAACAGCGTCTTCTTACAGTAAGCAGAGAATGAAGTTTGTGCTTGTGTACCTCTTTTATTACAGTACAGTTGTGCAGAGCTCGTGAAGAACTGAATAATAGGAACTTGGCATGAAATGTTTTTGTATTTCCTGAAATTCCCAGCTGCATTATGATTTCCTTTTGAACTTTTTTTGTCAGGTGAAGTGGAAGTTTTTCCTGGCAACGTGGCAGCTGCACAGCTCATCTACCGGTGCCTGAATGCACTGTCAACAGACGGCAGTCCGTTGCAAGCTAACGTGACAGGTAGTGCTACTTCTGAGGATGGGACAACACAGACCATTACCATTCAGATACCGACCCAACAGCAGGAAACTGAGGATGATGAGACGACACCTTGTTTCCTGGCGATTCAGGAAGAAGAGGAGGAGGGTGTGGACACTGGAGGGATTACAATCCCAGCTGATCCTGATCCTGATATAGTGCCTGATGGATCCTAGCATCGGTCACCACAGTGACTTTGACAAAATAATGTCACATCAGTGTGAAGTTTTTAGATACAAGTGTGTCTTTCACATACAGTATTGAATATTGCATGTGTCTTACCAGGATGGAATCTAAAATCCCATCTTTGAAATGTGAATGAAGTAAATGAAAGCACATACAAGGTGTCAGTTTGATATTATCTGTTTTACAGATTTTCTGTAACATTCATATATACTGTGATTGTGTTTCTTTATTCTCTTGTCAGACAGTCCATCTCTTTCACCGTCCATTTAGTCATATGTTGAAAAGAACAGATATGCTTAATTCCTTTATTAAACGTGAGAAGTAACAGTCTATTTCGTTTGTCAGTTCAGTGGTAAAAAGTTTAATTACCCACCCAGATGTACTGGAATGGAGGTAGAAGGTTCCTGTGAAATGTCAGTACTAGACTGCTGGTGCCACATCCAAGAAGACAGCGATCTTCAGGTTTTCCTAGTTTATAATGTCTTTCCAAGTTCATCATAGTTGTAAGCAGCTGTGTGTTCAACTGTGACTTGGTCATGACAGCTGTTGGTGGGAGGAATAACTTTTGCTGTGTAATACTGGTAGTTTTGATGGTATGTACTGTATTTACCAAAATATGAGATTACTCTGCTTTACAGCCTTCAGTTATCAGAAAAATATGTATACAAAGTGTGTTTAACTTTGTGTGCAATTATACGGTGACCTCCCATTTTTGAGGTGATGAATTAAGATAAAATTCTTATAGTACATTTGGGTAAATATGGTGTGTTTCCCTGGTTATTCATGTGTTCAACTGTACTGGCTTTGATACATGGGCTTCCTTAGCGGTATATATTAGAGCCACATGCCACCAGATGCAGTACCTTTCATTGCCACCTATGGAAGAATTGAGGAGGTGTCTGGAATCATATTCTGACCATAAAACGTACGAGTCCTAAAGAAACCATGAAAAAAGGTATAAAATACCTACAGTGGGGCTGGCCTAGCATGTAAGAAGAGTAGCAGTTAAACGCTAGATCATAGTGAAGTTTTGTTGTTCCAAACACGCTTATATGCGTCTTATGTTATACTTAAAATTTTTGGTTTGTGATTATCTTATTGACCGTTTAAACCTGTGGGGTTACTTAAATTTGCAAGCAGCTTCTGTATAATAAAAGAAGGTATCTGTGTGTTTGTGTTAGTGAGCCATAACTCAATCAAAAATAAAGATAGAGGCCTGAAATTTCAGCAGTAGCTTTAGGATAATTATGTGATATGTCGTGCCAAACATAATCAGAATCAGGGTAACACTGCTTTGGTTGGCATTGCAGTGCCATGCTTTGGTGATAACATCTATCAAGCTGTCTCTTAAATTTTCAAAATTGGGGCATGAATATTCAGTAAATTGTAATTTCATATTACCCCTATATGGCTATGACACATCTTCTTCTCCTCATTGTTCTTTGTAACGAATTGAGGTGTCTGTATGTCTGTTGCAGCCTTAACTCTTCACAGAATAAAGATAGAAGCTTGAAATTTGGACACCAGTTTTGGGATGATTATGAGGTGTGCTTTGCCACTTGTAATAAACAAGGGGTATCTTTGCTTCAGGTCTCTGCGATGGGCTGGTCCCTTGTCCAGAGGAGTCCTACCGAGTGTGGTGTGTCTAAAGTGTGATCGTGAAGCCTCGACAAACGAGGCGGCCTAGGCCCCCAAGGGGCTGTCGAGCCATTAAAAAAAAAATCTTTGCTTCAGTCAGCATTACAGCAGCATGCTTTGTCTCTTAAGAATTTTTCAAATTTATAGCATAAATATTCATTTTTGTGATTTCATAGTATTCTTCTAGGGCTATGATATGTATATGAATGGTTCAGTTGAAGTGTAATCTGTGGAATTCATAGCTAGAGATGGGAATTGCCAATATTGGTCAAAGTAGGCCGTGCTTGAGGTAAACTCAGTGCACCAGTGCTAGTATACAGAAAGGTGAATGATGATGGGTTGGACAAATAAAAGGGATGGGGAAGGAATATGGGAGAAAGGATGGAAGGCAATAAAAATACAAAAGCTATAATAGAGAGAGGAAGATATAAATGATTTTCCCCATCATCTTTGACGGGTTATGCACTATAATTTACGTGGAAAGTTTATGGAATGTACATTGGGGAAAGAAGAATATATGGTAATAACATTGAAGTTGCAATAGCAAGTATTTGTTATGGTTTAATGTATGGGGGCTGGATATTTAAATTTTAGTGCTCCCTTTACGTAAAACATGAAGACTATATGAAACAAAAAGGATAACATTTTGAAATACATGGCATTTTGTTGGGGGGAAAAACAGAGCAATGTGTCTTCAAAAATGCAGTAAGAATCCTTGTTTTAAATACATAAAATACGTTTTTTGGGCTCGAGCCCTACTTGCTTTGTATATGCAGGACAGCCAGACACTAAGGGTTAGCTTATACAGTTTCGGTGTTTATTTTATATGAGAGGATAGATCACTCGGCCTCTGTTTGTTATACATATTTGGTACAGTTGTAACTGAAAGAAACGTGGGTTGAGGTTAATGCATTTTTTGATGGTTATGGGCATCGTGCTAGCTAAACGTCAAGAAACTGCATTTTGTCCACATTTTGTATTTTGAAGCTTCATAAGAGTCTTGCAACAAACAAGTCTTTCTCCAAGGATCATTAAGTAATTGGTCTGTGAGGTCTTAAGCATTTATTGTGTGGTAAGACCTGTATTTGTTAAAGATAACGGTAAAGTTTTCCCTGTCCATGCCATGAAAGCATGCAGGGGAAGAAGAGGCATAGCTGCACTCATTCTTAACCACAGCACTGTACAGAATGATCACCCATGGTGTAAACATCGGGTATCAAAACCTTGGGTCTCCACTCCATGAAAAACAGGAGATATCTACTACTGCAAGATGTTTGGAGATAACTTTTAACATGCTAACATTTTATGGTTTAATGCTTGTATTTTAATTTTAATCTGAATAATTTTAGTAATACTATACATCATTGACTGTTATAAAAATGTAATGTATATATGTTTACCATTCACCAACGTGTGATACGCTCCTTGTGTCTTTATAATATTTTAGCTCACTGATGATGGCTACAGTGGGTAACTGAAACATGTAGGGGCGTGAAAACTAGCTTTGTACAGTGTTTAGAAATAAAAACTGTGTGTATGAGAGAGAGAGAGAGAGAGAACTGCTTGGAATATGTATAACATTAAGAGTTCTGAACATTTGCTGCTGTTTTAGAAGCATCATATGAAAATGCTCTTGCCACTTTAGAGCTTCAGTTAATCGACCTACACAGCAGTGATGAATGTGGGTCTAAACTTGAAGTGGTGTGCATAATGTGTATCTTCCTAACACACGTATTCAAACCTGTAGCGGAAGGCTGTTGTCTATACAACCTGCTTGGAATCTGGGCAAGCTTTCTCATTTATGAAGCTAAATAAATCTACACACTGCATCCAGCTGACAGATGAAAATATAACATAGTTCATTGACTGACAGCAAGGAGCATCACACCTGGCAAAATGATTAGCATCAGCAGTGCAGGCTGAATAGTCACATTAGTAAATTACATTTTTAATTACTTGTAAATATTGAAAACTATTTATTTACATTAATTTCTCATTTTTTACATAATAAGTATTTCAGAAATCCCATCCAGTAGTTCCAGTGTTCCTGCATGTACTAAGAACCAAACATAACTAAATACTTGGTTATTCTGTATAAAATCTGTATTGTGCGGGCGATAAAGTGAAGGTTGACAGTGTGGCCCTTTGAAAGAAGGGGGTTGTGTGTCACTGTTTTAATACCACATGACACTGAATGTTCTTGGTATTCTTTTTCACTTTCTGCTTCTATCTGCAGCAGGTTTATATGCAACTGTCAATAAAGGTGCCATAGTGGACCTGAAATACATTCAGATACCACGTACTATAAATGTTCTGATTGTTCGGCTACCTCCACATGTGGTGTGAGGGGTCAGTGGGTCATACTTTGTTTACTTCTGATCTTAGGATATGATCAAGCCACCGATGCTGAACATTATGCTCAAGCAGGCAGCAGTCCTGCTATGTATATGGCATATCCTGGATTCAAATTTTATCTACAGTCGGGTTTATTGACAGCTTTCTGTGACTTTCTCAGTCCCTCTGGGCACTGTGTGGGATAGTACCTCAAATTATGCCTGAACACTTCCTTACACATCCTTTCCACTTTTCAGTTCTACCATTGAATGCTGTGTAGTTTGATGTGCTGACACCATTGTAAGTAAAGCATCAACTGCATAACAGTTCACAAGCAAGTACTGTAATTTTCTTGCTGCGCTTCATGGAAGTTTATAAAGGTGATCTCAGATTTGTGAGTTATGGTACATATTCAGTATTTAAATAGCCTGTTGTGAGGATGTACGAGAATATCGTAACAATATTAACGTGTGTATAGTGTTTTATGTCTTCAATGATGGACCAAATGAGAATAGATTTGTGAATGTGGTAGATGGTGTGTGCTGTAATTGTTTTCATAATTTTGTAGAGTATGAAGGTGTAAGATGAATTTGATGACTGAGTTTGAATTTTGTTTGCACAAGTTGCACTACTTCTTATATAATGTATTAGCAGCAGCATTACTACAACTGACATGTAACATCATCCATCATGTTTTCCTTCATGACATTCAATGTGCAAATTTGTAGAATTAGTTGAATTTGCAATTGTAGATCGTGTTTCTGTTTTAAATGTACAGGTGCTGTAGTTATGAATTAAGGTTACAGGTGATACATAGTATCAGACAATAACAAAGTAAGAAGACACTTAAGACAGTATTCTTGGCATTTAATGACATACAAGCATATGATTTGTTCCATAACCTCAAAGTTTTGATTTGTTTACATCACTGTGGCTATAAATAGTCTTTTTTTTGTAGTCAAGCATATGCTTTGTTTTGTTCCTCAGGCTGAACAGCAATCTTAAGTAAAAATTCTTTTAATATCTGAAACTAAGGCAGATCAACATGTTAGATTTTTAGTTAACAAACTTTGTTTGTTAATTAAAGTTTAAAAGAGACATCTGTATTACATTTAAATGTTTCAGTGTTTTGAAAAATGCAAGTGTGGGGAGTGTTATGTATTTTTGTGTAGGATAATGGGAATACTTTGGGGGGGGGGGGGGGGGGGGAGGGGGTGTAAGGAAGTATCTTTGTCTTCTGCTATAGCATATTGGCCCCCCATGTCATGACCTACACTAGTTATGTTCAGTTTTTGGGGTGTTTTACTATAGTCATTTTGCAGTGAATCATGAGACAGAAGCATGGTGTGAGTGTATGCCTGTATGAACTGCTGTATTTATTTAGCATCTGAATAATTAAGGGTTGTGTCAACTTCACATACTCATAATAAACCCTCAAGGATCAATGTCTTTATGTCACCAGCAGTGGGCTTGAATTGGTACCTTTAGGCAGGAAATGCAAGAACTAATGTGTAATATTACTGTGAACTTTTTGGTACAGTATCAGTATTTGTTTTGGATATTCACTTAGATTATAGCAGATGTACATTACATTTTTATACAGTTTACTGCATGTGGAAGAATTCAGCAGTCCATAGATGAGGTACAGATTATGCCAGTGCACAATATCCATAGTTACAAAAATGTATTTCAATGTAAAAGCATAGAATTATAATTGTTAAGTAAATATAATTATTTTTGTACTTTTATACTCGTTTAATAGGTAACTGTCTTACGATTTGAGATCACTTTCAGGTAATATGGCAGAGTGATATTATTTTGTGGGAAGTGTGCAGACTTAGTTACCAAACTGCTTTTTTTTTTTTATGAAGGGCCCCCGCACCACAGCCTTAAGGCTTTTTGTGCAACCCCAATGATGATGATAGATGGATGAGCAGTTTTTTACCAAGTTTTACAATTAATGGAGCACCAGTGGAATGAAATCGACAGGGGAAAACCGACAACTCGGAGAAAAGCCTGTCCCAGTGCCACTTTGTCCACCACAAATCTCACATGGACTTAACCTAGGATCGAACCCAGGCCTCTGTGGTGAGAGGCCAGCGACTAACCGCCTGAGCCATGGCACGGCCTAGTTACCAAACTTAATTTTAACTGACATATCAGGACCATACAGAAGTCACTGACAGCCACAAGTTAAAGTTGCATTAGATACACAGTTTATGTTGATACTTCTACTGGCAGTGCTTAGTGTGTCCAAACATCTAACACTGTGCAGCATCCAGGGGACATGACCGAGAAATTGCAAACCACTAGCAGACATTCTGGTGTGTACGCACCTGAACATCAGGGAAGCTGTTACCCACTGTGTCCTTGCCACCAGGAGGACAAGGGTAGAACCACCTGATTAAGGAACATGACTATTGTGCCATTTTATCATTCCCAAATTGGAATCTGTTGTCCCTTTTGTGTTGCGTGATTAGTTTAATGTTGCTGACAAAGATGTGTAAAACCAATCTTAAATCACCCATATACCTTCAGAATTGTGTTTGAAATATGTGCTTGAGATGGCAGGGGCAGGCTAGGGCACCGCAGCAGCATAGGTGGAAGTGCATAGATTGAGACACAGTTTGGTCACATTTGTTTTGCCAAATGCTTCTGTCACATTGAGCCTAATGTGTATATACACATTATTAGGTCTTAGTTCAGAATTGGGGTCATGTTTTGAAAGGGAGAAACTGATATTTTATGGCATGAGTAAAAGAAGGAAACCATACAGGATAACGAACTACATGGGCAAAAAAATGCTGGTATGGGAAATTAGTCTTCTAGCATTTGAAATTTTTGATGAATGGTTTAACTAATTACTTCAGACTGAACAGGGAATGGTTTGATTTGAGGTGAAGTTTTGTTGTAACAGAGTATATGACACTGTGTTTCTTTAAAATTACACATCAATGAAGACAAAGTTTTGTTTATTGAAAGTGGAATCTTCAGTCACAAAAACTGGACATGATAATGCAGATTAGATGATTGTATTTCAAAAGAAGCATCAGAAGTATTAAGGTGATACAGGAGATACAGTACTAAGCCAAGTAGCTTCAAGAGCCCTCTCCTTTCAGCTTTCTTCCTAGCTTTCCAAAGATTTATTAAACAGTTTAAGTAAGTCAACTTTATTATTTGTTCCGTCTTTCTTCTTCACTTGCTTTCACCCAGATTTTATGCTGGAGATACAATGCTGAATTGCACCTTTGCATTCCTTTGTCAGTCATTGTTACTCTGCCTTGCAGTTGAGATTCACTCATTTGTGTGTTAGCCATGTATTAAAAATTATGTTTCTGATATGCCCATGGATTGTTCAACATTGTGGCAGATCCGCTTCTGGGCTTCAGTATCGTATTAGTTTCAATCATGTCTCTGGCAGTTCCTACAGGAATAAGATGCATTTTAACAGAAAATCTTTTTTGTCTTCAGGTATTTAACAACTAGCAGAACTTATAAAACTACCAGTTACCGTATACAGTAGGTAATCAAGTCTGAGAGATTGTCAACAAAGCAGTTTCCACAACATGGAATGTAAGCAATCAAATGATATGCCATAACTGATTCCTGAAACATGGGAAACTGTTACATTTGAATTGGAAAAACACGGCAATTTAGCCACCATTTGAGAGCCATGGATGGCAAACATCTAATAAAAATAAACCAAAAAACAGTGGGTCCTCATGTTTCAATTGTAAACAATTTTGTCTTAATAACATCCATCCATGAAAATTACAAATTCACAGCTGACATAGGTTTCACAAGAAAGTTCTGTCGTGGAAACATTTTTTTCTCATACTCCTTCTGAGGGACTTTGAGGTCTCTTGCATATGTGTATTGCATCTGCACTAATATATCATGTTGTGCTTGTCTGGGGCCCTCAATGGTCTCTTGTATATTTATGTTTTTATATGATTTTCTTGTATATTTATACCTTTATATTGTACTTTTCTGAATGTTCGATATCCAGTGGTTTTGTAACCCTTTGCATTTGTAGAATGAAAATGAAATACACTACAGCTTCAACAACAAAACTGCTATGTGGCCAAGAAGAACCAATTCCATAGTCTCTGTTGTTGATTGAGAGTTTTCCCATGTGGACACGGCTGGCAGCTATGATAATGTAATTTACAGTTACCGACTCTTGTGAGCAAGGTGAACATTTACATGTGAGTTTAGAGCTCCTGGATTTCAAGTGTTAAGGTGCCAATTTGAAATTCATGTAGAAATATTGATGCAGCTAAAAGCCAGGATGTGTGCAGCAGGGGCATAGCTGGGTTGGGCGAATGGTGCAGATCATGTCATAAGTACCACTGTAACATAATACTGTTTGCAACTGCATTTATATACATAAAAATATAATTACATAATCCGCGATTCACTCACCTAATGTAAATCACAATGTCACCTGTTTTAGTTTTCAAAATTCTAATGTACTAGTCAGAAGATTTCAGTGGTTGAGTTAATTTCGATTTGGGTGGGGGCTGAACCCGGCAGCCCCTCTCCCCCATTGTGTGCGCCCTTGGTTGGACCACGGGCGGCAAAATTAATATTTTAAATTAAGAAATTGGGTATTCTGCGCTCAAAAAATTTTAAATTATTGAGACAAAATAAAATTCAATGATGAATTGTGATTTTTTAACGTTCGTAATTTCTGTCAGGGATAGCCATTGTTACTGCTTCCCTGGGAGTCAAAAAAACGTAGCTACGCAACTGTGTGTGCGCACACATCGTGGAAGCAACGTTTCTTGCGAAATATACATCCGTGTGCTGGGCATGGGCACGAATTCGTGCCTCGATCGTATGCCTCATTGTATTAAACTTGGGTTTCTACCTTACACCGCCTGTCATCTACATCTACCGCAATCCATGCTCTAGCGACCTGTTGTGCGGTATGTACCACAGATCATATAGTATATAGATTGGTAAGTCAACTTTTAAAGTTGGCAACGTGACCCTGCCATCTGTGTACTGCAACGTCCAACTAACACGCCTATAACGATGATGACGGTGTGTACTACGATTTTGGCGTCGGTCGTCTAGCTCGTGCTGGTATGCACTGTGGCGCAACGTGCGCCTGGGGTGACGTATCCGTCATATGGTCTCAGTTTTCTGACTGCCAGTTGTGGTTATGTAAATAGGCACTTTGGAGGTAAAGTATCATCTTCAGGTTTATTTTGTCACTGGATTTCCATATACAGTTTATAGCAGTCAGTATTGTCGATTATCAAAGAAAAAATGTTATTTATGAATTTAACTTACGTATTTGTGAATGACAAGGTGAATGGAAATGCAATTATAACCTAAAAATGACTGAGATGCGAAACGTTAGTATCAAGATGTAAGGGATTATAAACGAAGATGTGTATGTACACACTACGTGTACCAAATAAATGTTACAAAGAATTGGGGATTACCAGAAACCAGTATAATGGGTCTGTATTCTGTAAAAAGGAAACGTGTACGTAGATATGCAGTGAAACCGATGTTCATAACAGAGAATTACTGCAACATGCTAAAGCGTTATTTAGAAGTGAGAAGTAATTTAAAGGTACATCCATGCTTAGTTAATTTTATTTTAATAAAATCTCGAGCAGTTGCCACAAAGGCTGCAATACATACACAATTTGATTTTGTTTGAATGTAGGTTTTAAAGGGACGTGAATACCAGTCCTATGAATGCAGTGATTTCTCTGTGTCATTTCTGTGAGCTCCATGGACCTAGTGTTCTGTTTGTGACACAAGCATTTCATGAACCACATGATCCAGCAGCAGAGCCAGATGTCCAGCAGCCTAAGATGTGTTATGGCAGTGCATCAGGAAGGTGCAGAGCATTATCAACCAACATGCCAGTCTCTTGTGAGGTAGGTGTGCCATCTAGATGTATGCAAACAAAGAATAGCTTTTTGTTTTAGCAATTATATGACTTGTGTCTGTATACAGATGTCTCGGTGCCAGGGCAGTTGACAGTAGAGTGCTTTGCCTGGATGATCAGCATTTTAGTTCACGAATGTTGAAATATTTCTGATCACTGCCATATTTTGGGTATAACTAGAGTGTGTAGGCAAGGTTAGTACAGACAGCTTCAGAGTTTTTATCAAAGCACAGGAATCTGAACTACCCACATATATTTCTGGTTTCTTATCTTTTAATATTTATTTACTTTATTTATTTTATTTTTTTGTTTTCTGTAAAATGCTGTCAGAAAGAGATTTGAGGCTGTCATAATGTTGTTGAAGATTCAAGTTGTCTGGGATGTGATGCTGTATTGTATGGTAAGTGGTTCCAAACATTTGAAAGACTGTAGTGCCTTCATCTTCAGGCTCAAGCAGTCAAAGCAGAATAGCCATGCAGGAAAAGAGTGTTGTGTGGGTAGCAGGTGGTCAGAGTGGGTGGCAAATCAGTTGGGGATGTAGTGGGAGAGGCTGTGTTTTATGGGTATAGGCCCCAAAGAGGGACATTGGTAGGTGCTGTTTGGCAGTCAGCTCCTTCACCATACAACATCTGTCAGTGAATGCCCCTTTGATCCTTCTCACACTGTGTCACATCCCAGAAGACTTGAATCTTTGTACTGTTAGTATTTGACACCATATTGTGTCAAATGTTGGATGGTTAGTGAGTGATAAATTGGGATGAATGCGAATAAAAGTTGCATTGGCGGTGATGGACTGAGAGAAACTTTGAGAAATGTCAGTCAGGATAGCTGTTATCTGGGCCAAGATTTGAATCAGTGACTTCGCATATATGATGCATGAGTGTTTCCTACTTGACTGTGACATTTGGTGGTTTCATATTCAATATGTAGCAAGTTCATATACATCTTCAAGTGTAAATGAGTTCATGTCATAGGTTAATTTGTGTCACATTATATGTGTTTTCAGCATCTTCAGGTATTTATGCCTGTGTCCTTACAGGGTAGTACAGTGTGTGTTATGCAGAGTTTCTTGAGAGTTTCAATTATGATCCTGCTATGGCATCGAGAATTGGTTAAAATCTTAACCAAAAGTTGCTGCATTAGTGGGTGTAGAAGGTAGTTTTATGTTCTGTGGACATTTCCTAACTTGTTTCTTCTCTGTTTGTGTCATTTCATTCCTCTGTACTCTTTATCAAACACAGTTGGTATATTTCTTACATTTATGATTAAGTTCTGAACGGGTCAGTGATCTTACCATTCCAATTTTTTGCGTGCTGTTGCCACTCTTCCTGAAATCTCCATTACCTGGCTGAACTGTTTTATTTTGATTTATTTTGTGGGTCTTTTATTTAAATTCTAATTCTAATGCCTTTCTTAATATCTGCACCCTGTCCATTTTTTAACAGGCACAGCCATTTCAAACTGTTTCTTTTCCACTCTGTTAACAAATTCTGGATTCCAGTATTTTCTGTAAAAATGTAATTACATTCCTGCCCCTCTGGTTCTATCTGTAAGGGTGTAACCTAATCATCCGTGAGAGGGTATGGGCTGGAAAATAATAAATATTAATGTTGCTCTCCCCCCCCGGTGAAATATACAAAATTCCGTTACAAGGGACTGTGTAGTCTAATTGAATATGCCTCAATTTGTTAAGGGACAGCCTGCTTTAACACAGTGAAATAAAAAATATGATTTTTTAAAGTTGTTCGTATTTGAAATAGAAATGCTGTATTTAAAAATATTCATATTGCGAAAGTTTACCAGTTTAATTCTAGTAGGGCCCGAGAGGTCTCAACTTGGAGTTTGTCCTTTTGTGTCTCTGTACTTAAACCTTCGGTTAAGAGAAATGAACGCTGATGCATTCTGTTATTTTTGCAACTCTGTAATAAATTGTGTGTTACAGGCCTGCCAGTCATTGGATCCTAAACAGAAGTTTTTATGCAATGATCATGAGGGAAGAATCAGTTACTTGAGTGCTCAGCAAGCTATTCAGCATGATGTGGCAGCACTAGTTCGTCAGGCCTGCATCCGTAGCCTGAGTTGTGAGGTTAGAATCACACTGCAAGTTTTGACAAAACATCCATTAAAGACACTTACTAGCTGTCATCCGATGAGTTTAGTCTTTGCAACAGTCTCTGTGAAACTTCTGTTAATTTAAGGTCCTGATAATGCCTTGATCTGTAGATGCATGATGGGGTTGGAGCCTGTTGGAACCCAAACCCCCATTATCTAGCTAGTAGCTAGTCACTTTATTGTCTATTGTATATACAGTGTTATTTATTTATCGTACAATGTAGTTATGTCTTTAGTTTTTACTTTTATGGTCTCAAAATGTGTGGTCTCTAATCATGTGGCCAGCATGCATGTTTGTAAAACAGCAGTAGGCTAGCAAGACTTTCAGGCTAAGAGATGAACTCAGGACTTCTCCCAGGTATAAAGCAGAAATGTCCATCACTCACTTGAACATTTGGTTTCCAGTCTGAGGGTTTGGTGTGATAAGAAGACGTATTGCTGGTAACATATTCCTTACAGTTGTTTTTCCCGTACAGGTTAGTCCAGGAAAGGAGGGTCCAGTCTTCTTTGGAGATGAAATCCGAGGTCATGTACTGAGTTACACATTCTTTCTGAAAGACGCACAAGCTCGAGGCTTCCATCGCTGGTTCAGCATCTCTGTTATTATGAGAGACAAGTTCTTTCTGCTCAACTCATGGCCGTTCCTTGTGCAGAATATCCAGACTCTAGTCTCAGCACTTCAGGCAAAAGCTGCAGAAGTAAGAACTCTTCGTTTGTTTGTTTGTTTGTTTGTTTGTTGTTTGTTGGTTGTTGGTTGTTGTTTAGTAACCAGTTCTGGCTGCAAGATTAACTGTTATCCATTGGAAGGAACGCTACAGAAATAATAACTGTTTGTTTACCCCTTGATTGGTATATCTCCATAGTGTTGGTAGCAGCTGCCTGGCCAGTGGGGAGTTCTGCTGCATATTTACAATCTGAAAGTCTGCAGTCAAGCCATAATTTTGTGACCAAACGTCCAATCATAAAATCATACCAAAATGGTCTGCCATCTGTTGGCTACTTGTAGGAACGTCTTCCTCATATTCATTATGCTTTTAAATGAAGGCCAGGTGGTACAGGAAAATCCCACTGAGTTCTGGAACATATTTTGGCTGAAAGATTGATTGCCAGAATAAAAGGTTAATTGACTAAATAGGCTTTATTTTAAAATTGAAACATGCTGTTATTTGTAATTAATAAAATAACATTTTACTAAAACTTATTTCTACCCTCACAGCAATCAGTAACACAATATACAGGTGTCTGGAAATTAATTACCCCCCCTCCCCTCCGATTGTTTCCACGATGGAGCAGAGTGTTTTGTTTTTTGAGTAAAATGTCCATAACGTTAGAAAGTGGGGTAATATTTCATGTCATAAGAAATTGTGCTGAGCTTGTATTGGTGAATGAAGAGTTCAGAATGTAACATCATGCCATAGTTTACAAGTAATGTATTAGATTTGTGAGTGACTCAGGTTCAAATGTCAAAGGTTTTGTTCGTTGTTTTAAAATCTTCGAACTATGCAAGTGTAAGTATGGTAGACATTTGTAACAAGGCAATAAAATATAAGGGGAATTTTTATTAACTCAGCAGAAGGAAATGCTTATTTATCTGCCAAACCTACATTACATATCGTAGTTATTACTGTGAGTGAGCATGTAGTACCATAGTATGACCTGAATTGGTTGTGTAGGTCATATTAGAGCATTGCTTATTTTTGTCCTATCAGTTGTGTTCAAGCCAAGGTAATGGTGAAACAGTATTTCAGTCATGAGTAAGTGGACATGTTAAACACAGCAGAAGCTTGTGATGGTAGTTCTCATGCCACAGGAGTGTTACATGGCCAGCAATTTCCTACACAGTCCAGATCATTGCATATAGATCAGCAACTTGAAATAAGACAGTTAAATGAGCAGCATGAAATTTGAGTACATTCATGAGGAATGTCAGGGCAGGAAGATGCAGATGTCTACAGCCACTCTGAAGGTAGCATGTTTACTTTAGGTCTCCGCTGTTCTGGGACGTGGTGCTGCGTTGTTAGGTGATTGGTGCCCAACACTCTGAGACATCATGGTGGTCTCATTTTAAAGGGTCGAAATGAAAGCCTAAAAGTTTGCATATTTACATTAGCATAACATCAAGTTAACAAAAATTATGTTAGATCAAAAACAACTGGAGAATGTGGAATATTTCAGTTATTTGGGTAGCATGATAACAAATGATGCAAGGTGTACACGTGAAATTAAATCCAGAATTGCCATGGCAAAAGCAGCATTCAACAAGAAGAAGACTCTTTTCACCAGCAAACTGGACTTAAATTTAAAGAAGAAACTAGTGAAGTGCTACATTTGGAGCATAGCTTTGTATGGTGCTGAAACGTGGACACTTTGGAAAGAAGATCAGAAATACCTGGAAAGTTTTGAAATGTGGTGCTGGAGAAGAATGGAGAAGATCAGTTGGACCAATCGTGTGAGAAATGAAGAAGTATTATACAGAGTCAAGGAGGAGAGGAATATCCTACATACAATAAAAAGAAGAAAGGCTAACTGGATTGGTCACATCTTGCGTAGAAACTGCCTTCTAAAACACGTGATTGAAGGGAAGTTAGAAGGAAGGATAGAAATGACGGGAAGACGAGGAAGAAGGCTAAGCAGCTACTGGATGACATTAAGGAAAAGAGAAGATACTGGAAATTGAAAGAGGAAGCACTAGATCGCACCCTGTGGAGAACTTGCTTTGGAAGAGGCTATGGACCTGTCATAAGACAGACTACAGAATGAATGAATGAACATCAAGTTCCCAAGACAGTACACTCAACCCTTCAAATGTGAATAATTCATCTATAAGGCATAGAAAGTGTGGGAACTGTGGCCCAGATACAAACACCATCATTTGGACTTCTGTGTCTGTTTACTGCAACAGATCTGTGCAATTGTTCTGGTTTGATGAGATGCATTTTACTAATGAGGATGTAATAAATTTTCACAGTTTTAGATTACTGGTTTCATGAAAACCTGTCAATAACAACACTTATAATTGATGATGGTTGACATTTGGCCAAACATATATCTGTTAGATAAACATAGTTGTGTTCAACTGACCAATTGTAAGTGTTTTTATTGAAACTTTGAAAACACAGCGTGATGAATTCTATTAAGGTCATGAAAACCTGCTCATTATCTGAAATGTCTGGTATTGTGGTCCATAAATGTTGGGGTAGCTGTGTTACAGGTTGCTCTCACTGGGCCATACCTCCTCCCAGAATGTCTCATTGGTTGATTCTACCATGAAGTCATCGATGGATCACAGCCTTAGATTTTAGAGGGTGCATGTTTAAATACAAGTCAGAACATGAGGTATCAACAGATGGAGCACCTGCATACAGTGGGCACTGTGTTCGGAAATTGTTGAATGCTGTATTTTTGTGGAGATGGTCTGGATATGGTGCACCACTACACTGGCTTCCACAGTCCCTACATCTCAATTCTGTGGACTATTTTGTATGGGGACATATAAAGGAAAATGTTTGTCACAAGTTTGATGTTGGGGTGTGGAGGACACAGTGGCTGTACTGAATGATGATGCAATGCAGCTTGTGGGAATAACTGGTTTGACTAGACAGTTTCTGCTTTGAGGTGGGACAGGGGACATATGAAGACTGTTTGTAGTTAATCAGATGCATAGCTTAGCTTGGGAACTATTTGCATATGGTTTTTTTTTTATATTTATTCATTATTATTATTATTATCGTGTCCGGACCATTAAATTGAAGATTTTTTGCCCAGTATTGGGCTACGTCAAATCCTTCTTTTATTTGCAAGCCATAAATCCTCGAGGGTGCATTTCTGGGGGCAGTCGCTGCATGATAGGAGATGTCCCATATCTTGTACCTCTCCACAGCCACAATACAGGTCGTCGGAGTTTGTTTTGCCCCATTTCACCATATTTGTTTTTACTGGTGCCACCCCTGTTCTAATGCGGTTAAGAGATTTCCAAGTATTGAAATCAAGGAGGTGGCTGCCAGGGCAAATCTGGGTAAGGGGGAAGTCTTCAGGTGGTTCAACTTGCACTGTTCCGAGGAAGCTATTCCGCGATTTTAATCTTCTCTGTGGTGTTCTGGCTCCGCAGAGTGCGTGTTGCTCATCGACAGTTTGCTTGATCTTGCATATGGTGTGTATTAGTGTGTAGCACAAGGTAGTACATTTATATATGTTCTTACTGTAGAAATTTCAGACTGTTTTCAAGTTAAGTATTATTTTGTGTACTACAGTCAGAGAGTCTACAGTATGCATGGAAATTAAACCATTGCATTAATCTCCTATTGGGGGTGTCCCCAGATTCATTTTTTGGGCCATAGGCTTGCTACCTGACTGGTTCTTAGTGAAAGTGAAGTCCTCATGGCAATGAATTCTAAGCCAGTGCTCTGGATCTGATGTCATGTAGGTCATGAAACAATTGCCAACATACCAGAGGAACATATCAACTCTTCCCTTAATTGAGCTGCAGTTTTAATATTTTCCTGCCATTAGACCTGTAAGTCTCATACAGCTGTTTTTTAAATTGAAATTTTGTGTTTATGTTTCAAAGGTGTATGAATGTGAGCAGGCAGAATGTCCTCAACGTGCATTAAGACTTAGAGAGCACACACCAGTTCAGATGGCAAGCATCAGCAGCAGCGTATGTCACGATCTCTAGCGGAATTGACAGCAGATAAGGAAGTGTTTCCTTGGTGAGTTTACAGATGGGACTTAACTGTACAAGCTGTTCTTATAGGGATCCAGAATACAATATATAAATCCAGTTGCCACTCAAGAAAATGCACCTAGCAGTATGCTTCTTAAAATTGTTTTTGTAATTGCCACCAGTGTTCATTAACTCATCTTTGGCATATGAACTATCAAATTTCTATTCAGTCTGGATCATATCTTCCTGCCTTCTGTCTCAAAACATAAATTTGACATATGCAAAACTATAACTTTTGCTATTTATATGAGTGCCAAAATTTAGTTTGTCACTGTACAGGAAGAACATAGATTAAGGATGTTTGAGAAGTGGGTGCTAAAAAGAATATTTGGACGGAAGGAAGTGACAGGAGACTGGAGAAAACTTCGTTATGAGGGGGCCCATTATTAGTACCATTCACCAAGTATGATTGGAATGGTAAAATGAAGGTGGATGGTATGGATGAACCATGTAGTATGCTGAAGAGTTGTGAGAAATGCATACAAAATTTTCTTTAAAAGGTATGATGGGAAGAGAGAACTCAGAGGACCTAAGTGAAGATGGGAGGATAATATTAAACTTAATCTGAAAGAAATGGGGTGAAAATGTTCATTGGCTTCATTTTCTTTAGGATAGTGACTATAGTTGTGTTCTTGCAAGCACAGGAATGAGCCTTCAGGTTTCACAGAAAGTGGCAGAGTTCTTGACTAGCTGTATGACTCTCGATTTCTCAACAAAGACTGTGCTACATACAATATTCGTGCATAAGGTGAACATATACAGGTGTGTTGACAGGTTTCAGTGTAGAGAACTGTTGCATGTATCTTTCACTGTCTGGGAACAGAAAATGCCTTTCTACTATGTAACAAACCACATGAAGTAGAGCCCCTGAGAAGCCATTAGTCCCTCTGTTAAGAAATATTCAGCCTTTTCCAAACTCCACAAGTTAATGACCACATTATGAGAGACCACCAATAGATTTTATCCTGAGCCAGATGAATTCGGTTCAACTCATAACATTCAATTTCTTTAACATCTGTCTCTGTTCCAGTCTGTAGGTTTCTGCAGCCACTTATTAATGTGTTACTTCAATATGCTGGTTACAGACTGATGAGATGTATGAACTGTAATGTACTGTTGCAGGCTTCATCTGAAGTTCACATGGTTGTTAAAAGCTGGAGCTGATCGACTGGCGGAGAAGATAGTGGAAGGTTTGCCAACACCGGATCTTTACAATCACCAAGGTACAGGATTTAAAACATGGCCCACCATGCCTTTTGCCACCTTTGTTTCATATGGGACTTTGTCTTATCACATGCAGATCCATAATAGAAACATTGTCATATCATGTAATACATTATCATATAACTTCTCCTACATTAAATATTTGTAGTATATTTGCTAGTCAGTATATGGTTTTCACAATGGGGGGAGGGGAAGGAGCATACTGACAGAGAACAGTTGATGCTATTTGTAAATGTTGGTGTTTGTGTAGCCTCCAGGTGCAGTTTGTGTTGTTTGTGTAGCCTCCAGATGCAGCTGTGTAGCCTCTATATACAGTGAAACCTCTATCCATCGTTCCCGTTACCGTCGTTCGCCCGCATGTATCGTCTGCCTTATTTGGTCCCGAAATTAGCCCCATATAAATAACACTATTTTTTCCCGCCTCCATTGTTCCTCGAACTGTCGTTTTCCCGCACCAATAGTTGAAAAATCACGGTCCTGACGCAACATTTTCCCGCACTGATAGTTTTTTTTTTTAATTTGAAGCGATGGTTTAGCGAGGTTTAAGGACCGGCATGGCCTAGTATACAAGAAGTTAGTCGGAGAAAGTGCGGCAGTGGACAGCGAAAGCACGGAAGCGTGGCTGGAAAGACTGCCATCTTTGTTGGAGGGCTACGAACAACGTGATATTTACAATGCGGATGAGACGGGGCTCTTCTACAACGTGCTTCCTGATAGAACCTTGGCTCCCAAAGGAGAGTCTTGTCATGGAGGGAAAAACTGTAAAGACAGACTTACTGTTTTACTTGGTGTTAACAGTGATGGAACTGACTAACAAGTGCCGATTGTTATCGGAAAATCTCCCGAAACCGCGATGTTTCAAGAATGTAAGAAAATTACCCACCAAGTACCACGCGAACAATAAAGCGTGGATGACCACAGACATTTTTTCTTCATTTCTGCGTTCATTAGACGCAAGTATGGGTGCACAAAACAGGAACATTCTCCTCTTTGTGGACAATTGTGCCCCACATCCAAAGGATACATGTTTCTAAGAAATGTAAAAGTCATACGGTACCCGGCAAATTGTACAAGTGTGCTCCAGCCCCTTGATTTAGGGGTAATAAAGTGTTATAAGCAGCTTTATAGAAAACGCCTCGTGCAAACAGCTGTTTGCTTAATGGATGCAGGCAAAGATACGAAAAAGAAGATAAACGTGTTGGAAGCTTTGCACTACACTGTGGCAGCCTTGCAAGAAGTAACCCAGCAGACAATCGAAAATTGTTTTCGGAAAGCTGGTTACGTGCAGGGACAATCTTCAGGCGATAGTGACGTCGTATTGACCAACGATGACGACGATTTCCGCCAAGACTGGGAAAAGTTCAGTGGCATGAACAAAGATAAATTCGAGGACTACGTCTCTGTGGACAGTCACGTGGCAACCTGTGGTGTAGAAGCAGTGCAGGAGCTGTGCGTGAGCCTCGTGACGTCCGGCAGTGTGGAGCGGGAAGAAGGAGAAGAAGAAGCTGGCGAGCTTTGCTGAGACGCATGAAGCGCTGATGGAAGTAAGATCTTTCTTTTATGCGCACAGCACGAGTGACAGTGGTCGTGAAAGTGTTCTAGGCCTTGAAAAATCGTACTTTGAATTGAGGAGGAGTAAAGTTTGCTCAAAACAAACGTCAATGAAAGATTTTCTCAGCAAGAAGTAATAATAATCATTAAATTGTTCTTATCTATAATTTTTAATGGTTTCCCGGTACTATCATTTCCCGTATGTATCGTTCAAATTTTCCGGTCCCCTGAAAAACGATGGATAGAGGTTTCACTGTATATGCAGTTTGTGTTGCTGTTTGTGTAGCCTCCTGATAAAGTTCATATTGCTGTTTGTTTAGCCTGCAGATGCAGTTTGTGTTGCTGTTTGTGTTATGCCTCCAGTTGTGGTTTGTGTTGGCCTTCTGTTCCCCAACCCACCTAGGCAAAGACATGGTATCCATTTGTGTTAGTGGAGACACCTGTGATATTGATTCTTGATATTTGTGAATAAAACTCATCAAAATATCAGTACTTGAAGTGTGCCTGTAAGAACTTCTCTCTAAGACAAAAATGGCAATATTGCAAGGTCGGATTGATGACTTGGCAGCTGGCTTTGAATGTTTTAAAACCCTTCTGGAAATTATATTGTTGCAGTTGTTCACCAAGTAAAGCCAATATATGTAGCCTATTTCAATTCAAGTCAGTTAACCCTTTGGTACTGAAAGATAACTTTAGTCGATGCTCAGTGTGATGCTGAGAAAACTGAACGTCACTTGAAGTCATTCGCCAAGAACATGCAAGATAATGGGCTGCCATTTATATCCCAGGTTTTTTGCAGAGTACATTGGACACTTAACTCCAGCACCGAAGGGATAAGTTAGGAATACACTTTCCATAATATGTCATCCAGAAGTTAAGGTTTAATCCAGTGGCTGTGGATTTTGGTGCTGGCCACTGTCTTCCACATATTTTCAGGATGTTTGAATGCATGGAGCATAACATTCATGGCTGTGTTTCCTGTCATCGAGGCTGGCTCTGGCAGTGTAGTAACTTGGTTATGGTCTGGATGGCTGGGATTTTATTCCTGGGCAGGGGGCAGGGAATTTTCTCTTCTCCGCAGCATCCAGGCTGGCTCTCTGGTCCACCCATTCTCCTGTCCAATGGGTAATCAGGGATAAAGCATCTAGGATGACTTTGTGGTCCACCCAGTCTCTTGTCCTGTGAGTAATATGGGGTATAACATATAGGTGTGAAGCTGATCACATGCCTTCATCTAATGCTGAGGTTGTGAAAGCATGCAGCTATTCATCTTCATGGCATGGTGCTTAGTTAAGCACAGGACAACTTTACCTTTGTATTATGCCCTAAGTTACTTTTCCCAGATTTTGATGTTATTTTCTGCATAAGTCAATCACTTTTGGTACCATGGCAGTAAATCATACACGAGATATATTATGTTGCGTCATGTTGTCTACTCTGACTTCAATAAGAGTAAGGAAAACTCAGTGTCTGTTTCTTGCAGTATGCAGTATCTTTTCGGTATAGGTTAAGAGGTTAAAAGTGTAAAGACATCTTCCAAAAAGCTGAAGAAATTTTATTGTTTCAGAGCAGTTTGTTTTTAAGAACATGGATGAAGGATAGGCATTTTAATGTGTTCTGATATAATAGTGCCATTTCCTTTTATTGTGTTTCCAACATTGTTCAATGTTTATTTGAAACCTCCATATTGCAAGATAAATGGAGGTATTGCAGTTTCCCCCCAAAAAAAAAAGAAATATTAGAAGAGGTTTTAATGAAACATGAATATAGCAGAGGACTCCTTTTTCATGCCAGGTAACAAATTTCTATGTAGTTTTGTCAGAAGCTGCTTTGTGCATGCACATTTAAATAAAATGCAGTTCCAGGTAAAGAGGGCTTTAACCTTTGCATTGTGTGGGTTGAGAATACATAATTAAGTGTTTACACCCTTGTTGCAGTCCAGAAAACTCATTTCACACATTGTGGTATTGTATGGATTATGTCTACGTTCCTTAAGTTTCAAGTTAAGGTGATTCGTATATTCATCACAATGTATTATGTAGACAAATGTTTCCGTGTACCTCCATCACTCTTTTGCATCATGTGTACAATTTATGCTGTGTGAAGATGTTTTAGAACTCCATAAGCATGCATATTGGGATATGAGCATATATTATATCTGTATACAGACTGTTTTGTGAAACCACAGTTGAGCTTGTTTTATGCCGTGTGTAGACCATCAGGTACCGTAAGTGAGCTTGTGTTGTATCTCTCTGCAGACTCTGTGATACTGTAAGTGAGCTTTTGTCTTTATGCTGACTATATGTGGCACCAGAAATGAGCTAACAGAACATTATGTGAGGTTTTCCACATGAAGTCAGGGGCATAGCATGAACCTTTTCTTTACGTAATTGAGCCATAGTACAATATACTGATGACAAAGGTTTGACTTAATTACATATAGACCTAATTTGCTTTTCTTATGCTGAAAGTTGCAAATGACTGGTCCATTTTATGAAATATGAGGGTTTTGTAGCCGTCAACATTACGGTTAAGATGTGGGATGTGTCATGATGTTTTGCCTTGGTATGTGGTTGTTAACACTTCCAAAGAACATAACTGCCTATATATTCAACGTAAAAGAGCTGAAATGACACTAACCGCACTACATTGCAACACATCTAAGAATACTGCAGTCTGATGGAATTTATTTCACCATAAACCCTCTCCTTTGATGCTTTCAGACACAGAAGAGGGCTTTACCCTTGTGACAGCAAAGCAGGTTCATTCTCCAATACTAGAGCTGGAAGCGAGTGCATCACATGATGCAAACCCAGTTGCTCCAGTGGTTCATAATGTGCGCCATCTTCATGAGATTTTGGGGCCAACAGCATTCCTGTCACTGGCATACAGTCTTATGGTGGGGAGACAATTAATACTGCGTGGGAAACCTTCAGGGCTTATAGCCAGCATTGCTAGTTGTCTTACTGTGAGTATTTTTACATCAGACCATTCTTTTGTGTGTCTATTTGTTCATATAGTAACAATGAAGTTATAGTGGAACAGTAACTGATAAAGTTTTAAGAAATGTGTCATATTCAGGACACATGTTAATAACAACAAATAAGAAAGTTTATGTTCTTTTGGGATATGACACAGTGTCACTGGGTAATCAGTTCCTGACATTTCGAGACAGTGTAGTGGTCTCATCTTGAAGAGTCAAAATGGTATTTTAGTAAATCATCCCTAACAGAAAATATCTTCTCCAGGAATTCCAAAAATGTTTCACGTGCAAAATAATTTCAGTTAACAATGTGAATAAGCCCTGGAAGTTGAGTAATATACGAGTACAAAATTTGCAAAGTGACCTTATGCATTGTGTGCTCACCAATTAATACTGTCCATAGTTTTCAGTCTGAGGAATTTTGTGGTACTTTGTGCTGATGTTTTTGCAGATCTGGTCTCCTTTGCAAGGTGTGTCTGGAATTTTCAAGGAGAATGTTGTAACCTAGCACCAAATTCATCCAGCTGTCTTCACTGAGGGAACAGGAATTTGATTTGGTTCATTTTCTGTCCACTATTGACTCCATTCATTATGATTTATTTATTTATTCATTCATTCATTCATGACTGTGTAAATAGTTTTCCTATTTGGAACTGCAACGTCTTGAAGTTTATGCCAGAATATTGTCTTTTACTTACACAGCCACTGTTCACATAGGCATCTTGCATGACTAGTGGAAGCTTCAGTTGTTCAAAATTTATTGCAGCAATATGAAAGAGAAACTGTAATGTGTGTAGACTCATGATTTGCTGAACCCACTTCGTGTCTGACAAAGATTTTATGAATAACATTTGTCTTTCCTGCTTGAGCAGCTGAACAATTTTCAGAATGAGAAATATATGCCAGGGCTCCCTCAGTAGAAACGGATAAGTGCTAAGGGATTTCTTACTGTTTAATTGTGCAGGTACTGGTGCCACGATCATGTTACCGAGCAGTGCTCAACTCAGATCAGTACCTGGATGTGAGTTACTGCAACATACTTGGTGTGGAGCCACAGGTTGCTGTTCCACAGCCTAGTCCAGATGTTCTCCGCCTTGATGTGTTGCAGCCTGATGATCATGCTGAGCAAAGTGATGTGAAAAAGTACATCTATAAAATCACGTGGGCTGACAAGCTTCCCAGGAAATGTATGTATACGAAGAACAGTGCCATATCCTGTGTCTCACTGTGCACCTGTAAACTGATGGGGCTGTAATGTGCGTCCAGCAAACCTGCATTGGAAACAAGTCATCAGGCTTGTTTGTTCGTGCTGAATGGCAGACATCGTCATAGTTTCTTGTCACAGAGACTGTTGTTCTGTGCACTGTTCTCAGTGATACATTGTTCTACTTGCACAGATAATGCTTTTCTGTGCGCTGTCCTCAGCGCTGCTGTGCTGTACTCTTAACATGTCACAGAGACTGCTGTTGTGTGTGCTTACCTCAGTGTGCTGCATTGTTTAATGCACTGCTTCCCAAACTTTTTCCTTCATTACCCAAAACTGCTTATCAGAAAGTCCTTTTTACCCAATGGAGGTGAAACACTAACTGCACAGAAAACATATTTGACGAGTGAAGAGAGATCGGTAAAAAATAGGAGGAAGCAAATAATATGATGCAATGTCAAATGTAGATGTATTTTGTCAATTCTCCATGTGCATGCGAGTGCGGCAAAAATGATTGAATCTAATAACAAGCGTATGGCGTATTTAGTAAATAGCAAATAAATACTTGTTAGACTGTTCAAAAATCACCAACTAATGCACATAAACTTTTCAATAGTTTATTCTTAAAATACCCCTATACGTATTTCGGTGGTTTAAACCACCATCATCAGGGGGTCGTGGAGATTAAAATGCATAGACTTATAGTTATTACATATATGGTTACATTCATATATGTAGAATATGAGTGGGCTAGTATTGCTCACTTCGTACAGTATGTAAAATTACTATAAAATGAATTAAAGGCTGTTAAAATGATTACATAGTTTGTAGTTTTCCTGAAAATTATTGGCAGTTTGGCCTTGTAGTAAGGTGGTCATCTGTGTGTACTACGTAAGCTGCATGACGCCGGTGTTGTGCTGTTGCAGAGTGCAACAGCACAACACTAGCCCACTCATATTCTACATATATGAATGTAACCATATATGTAATAACTATAAGTCTATGCATTTTAATCTCCACGACCCCCTGAAGATGGTGGTTTAAACCACCGAAATACGTATAGGGGTATTTTAAGAATAAACTATTGAAAAGTTTATGTGCATTAGTTGGTGATTTTTGAACACATCTCATTTTAAAATGCACGGTAGATACAACGTTAACTTGTTAGACTGTTTTAGAGTATTGGTGCACACTGACTGATCACTTTCTTCAGAGTACTTCTTCTTCTACACTTTTACGGTAAATTTTAATGTGTATTCCGAGGTGTGTCGTTACCAAAGAAAAACCACTTTTACCCAATTTTGGATAATTTACCCAGGTTTGGGAAGCGCTGGTTTAATGTGTCGCAGACTGTTCTCTGTGCTGCCCTCAGTGATATAATTATGTTGATTGCCACTGAACCAAGGTACTCAAGACACAGCCTAAATGTTTGGGACATAAACTGAGGCCATGGAAAGATGTTCCATGTATGATGGGGATAAAGATGCTCGAGGCTTCCTTGTCTCTACCTGTTGTTGCAGTTTCCTGCATCTGCCTTTGGCCTTTGTTGACCACTTCAGAGTTCTTATTGCTGGCACAGATTATCACTGCCAGCATTCATGTGAACAGAATGGCTAATGACTGGAGGAGAATACAGTCAAGTACACTGGAGAGGGAATTGTAATTGCTGAAGGGGGTTGGTCTGTGGGGATTGTTTCTCTGGCCTCTGTAGAATATGATGAATTTAGACCAGCGTGTGCACATTGTGTTTGACAGGATTGTTCGTGACTATACATTTTCCTTCTTTCTTTTGCACAAATTAACAGAACTTCTTTGGTTCACTGTTTAGCACGTGTGGTAATGACACGTGTGAATTGACGTGTAATCAGAGCCCACAGCTGGCATTACTGTGTTTTCAGCAGTAACAGTTTCTGTTTATCCTGGGTGTATTATTTTCACTTGCCATTCACAAGTGACAAGGAGGTGTCCTGTATATATCATTTGGATACCTTGTGGGAGTTGTCTACAATTGTTGTATGCTCACAGTTCCTTGTTGTTTTTGTTTTTAATTTCCAGCTGCATATGTTAATAGACTAATAAAATGACAATTGTGCTAGCCATAGTGCACATTTATAAAGCTACCCATTGTGAGCAAATGGCCACACAGGGGGTTAATAGGTATGAAACTGACTCAGTTCTTTTGGGTTGTACTGTGTGTCAACTGTGAAATAGTTACTAACCTGTCAGTGGATTGTCAAGCAGTCCAAGAAGACATGGACTGATTTTAAAGTCAAGATAATCACAATCTACCATGTAGTGTACCTGAAGTTTACTGCTAGTAGCATACCTTATGCTAGTGACACTTAGTACCAGTTTAGTGAAATCAGCCCCAAAAACTATAATTTTGGGATCAAATGTACTCCTTGTCATCAGGTGGCACTTCGGACATTGTTTCTGAAGAGTTAACTGGTGAGATAATGCTTTGGCCGATCCCAGTGGCCGCGCGGTCTAAGACGTGGGTCTGTGGCTACTCATTTGCTGGCATTGCAGGTTCAAATTCCACCGGGGGCATGGATGTATGTCTCTTCTGAGTGTTGTGTGTTGTCAGGCAGAGGTCTCTGTGATGGGCTGATCACTCGTCCAGAGGAGTCCTACCGAGTGTGTGTGTGTGTCACCGAGTGTGATCAGGTGCAACAGTAACCTTCTACAGCTACAGTGAGTAGGCAGAAAGAGGTCAGACTAAGAAAGAAAGGTTTAATGAGACGTGAGAGGATTGAGGATGGGTAGCGACAGCAAGTCAGAAAAATTCATCTAGTCTGTGTTAATCATACGCTGGAGGTAGTGAAGAGATGCCAGTATAGCTGATCCCTTGTTGGGGTTTCAGCCAAATCTTTGGGAGTATCGAGAAACAAAAATTGGTTTTGTTCTCATTTAATGTAGTGTAACCACATTATTTGTCTATGGAATACCTTTTTAGTTGAGGCACTATGGTTGTTGGTTCACTGACATATATACACCATCACAATAATAGGGGCTGAGATAGCATAGTCAGTATAATGACTTCCTATGGGCTGGACGGTCTGGAGTTCGAACCCCGGTGGGGTTTCGAACTCCAGACCAGCCCCTAGGCCCACCTAACCTTCTGTACAATGGGTACCATGTCTCTTTCCTGGTGGTAAAGTGGCCAGGGCATGGTGTTAACCACCTAACCCCGTCTAACACTGAAGTTAAAGAAAGAGTAGAGCTGCACCTCTACTCCCACTCTGGGCCTTCATGGCCTGTTATAGGGAAAACATACTATTTCAGTTGCTTTCAAAGCCACAAATTTACTGCACCTGTTGTATGACATAGTGGAATTTGCATCTTTGATGCTGCCACATCACCTGGTTATCAGAGGCCACACATTGTGTTCACACAATAGATAGTTGTGTTTGCCATAGTGTTGACATTATTACATCATTTCCTTGAGATTTTGCTCGTAAAAAGTTTTATTTAACGGAAATTTGATATGAGTTGAAACTGCTTAGTACATTGGTGTTACTGGAACATTTGCACTGAAATATTAGTTAACCTGAATGGAGAACTGCCTTGCCATCTGATCCTGAATGTGAATGTGATTGTTCTGTGTAGGTCCAACGGTGCTGCTAGCAATGGAGAAGGCTATTGAGAACACGAAACTGAATGACAGTTCCATGCACTATCACTTCATAGCTCTGAAGCAAGAATGGCTTGGGTATGTATCTCACTTTACACTGTACTTAATCATTGTTCCTTCCTCTACACTGTGTCCAAAATCATTGTTCCCTCCCCCACATCATGTCCAGAATGGGTAGAGCAAAGTTCAGACTGTTGAAAGATGTGCAGTAACATGAAGAGTAAAGTATAGTGGATTCACGAAGCTGTTGTAAATCTAGATACACTACTGCCTTGGACTGCTCTTCTTGACAATTTATCTACACCAGAACCTGCCCTAACTTAGTGTCTGCATATATAAGACCAACAACTTTGTTGATTTCATTACCTGAAAAATAGGGGTTCACCTTATAATCACACAGAAAGTTAAACATATTCTTTATATGTAGTTTCCTGAAAACTGAAACTTGTGAAGGGTAATCTTATATTTGGGTAAATATGGTGTTACTCATCCTGTGACTGAAGCACCATAGCACTTCAGTTCTACTTATAGCCAGAAAACTGTTTCTGTCAGTGAAGGAGCTGAATGTCATGAATCAGTATAAACAAGTTGGCTGACATGTCAGGGTAGGTTCATCTCCTTCCTGATGGGAAATGCAAGGGGGTTCTAAAGTTCTGTTCCATCACCTTACCATCTTCCATTTTGTCCTTCATCTGTAGTATTCTATATTGATAACTTTTATCTTAACTGGTCCCCTTTGCATGGTGAAAGCTTACCACAACATCTATATAATCACCATACCATCCACATCTTTAGACTTGCCATATCTGTCTGTGTTTCTTTTGACACTATCTCTTTTTCTTCTAGGGTTATTTATTCCTTAGACATTAAGGTCCTCTGACATTATTGAACTCCTAACCAGCAGGGACCTTTCTTATCTGTGTCATGTTTTCCCATGGATTCAATGCAACTTGTAACTTGTGTGTCCCTGTGGGATACAGAGAAATAAAATGAGTGGACCCTTCTCCCTCCCCAGTATGCAAGTGCAAGTGGTGAAAAGTCCATACTGTAAGTCAGGTACACCCACATAGTGCTGACATTCTGAAGGTCATGCATTCTTTTTTTTTTCTGGTTGTGCCATTCTGACATGACTCCTGACCGGGAGCTGCGATGCAATCAGCCACAAGTCCACTGAGACTGTGCAGCATAGCACAGAAATGGGATCAATGGTTGGTTATTCGGATGGCAGAGGCCTCAAGTACAGCTTGTTGAAAGTGTAGGGTGTAGTGCTAGGCTTCTAATCTTCAGTGAAGTTGTAAAAGAATAAAATCCCTGCTGTACTTCCTGAGATGAAGTCACAGTGTAGTTTCCTGCACTGGGATAGGCTGTAAAGTTCTGTTGTATTTTTTTCTCTCATATCCCTGCAATAGCCTGCTGACACCAATAGTTATGTGGGGGGAGGATACATACATATGTACTGACTGAAGTTTATGTGGTTTTCTTCAGTTCCTTCAGGCAGTTTCAGGGGTAGTACCTCAAATTAGGCCATGACTATTTCCTTTACATCCTTTCCATTTCAGTATTCACTAAATCATATCACTGAATGCAAATATTCTTGTCTTACTGACAGCATTGTTAAATAAACCATAAATATAAATATACTAATTATTCTGTGGAAGTTGAAGTCATACTTATATCATTATGAAGGCATGGAGCTGGGATAGCAGTCAGTATAGAGACTAGGCCATGGGCTGGATGATCCAGGAATCAAATCCCAGCAGGGGTAAGAGATTTTTGTCTTTTCCACAATGTCCAAACCAGCTTTGGGGCCAACACAAACTCCTGTTCAATGGGTACTGGGGTTCTTTCCTGGAGGTAGAGTGGCCAGGGCTTAAAGTTGATCACTTGCCTCCATTTAGTACTGAGGTTAAGAATGAGTGGAGCTATACCTCTGCTTCCCTGTATGCCTTCATGGTGTGCACACGGAAAACTTTACCTATTTAGCTTTATCATTACGGAGGCTGTCATCATTTGGCTAATGAAATTCAACATTACTATGCACTTCATACGTTTGTCACTTGACCGTGAGCCAACTCAGTTTATTACACATCATGGCTCAGGCAAGTCACTGGCCTCTCAGTGTGAGGCCCCAGGTTCAATCCCAGGCCATTCCATGTGGGATTTTTGGTGGACAAAGTGGTGCTGGGACTGGTTTTTCTCAGAGTATTTCAGTTTAACCATGTCAGTATCATTCCACCATTGCTCCATATTCTTTGATTCACCTATCACCAATGCTATATTATATTAGCACTTGACAGCACCATTAAATGACACATGCAAGTGCGTGCGTGCGCACGTACACACACACACACAATCATTAGGACCTCTTCAGTTATATCGATCTTAATATCTGTTTCTTTGATGTTTCCTTCTCACATTTTTGTGTACATTTGTTGTTGCATCTACATGTGCTGAATACCTTTAGATATTCATTACATATTCTGGATTTCACAAAGCATAGCGAAGGTGGTGCAGCATGTGCAGCAGTGGAATCCAGGACAGCCACAGGATGTGACTTCATTGTTACAAGCCATGGGAGCACAAGAACAAGATCAAGGTTTGCTGGAATTCTGGGGAGCTAGTGCTGCATACAGTGAGCATTAGACCACAACAGTGTTGCATTTAGTGCTAGTGATGCTGTACAGAATAAAAAAAAGTACAGGCAGGCCATATTTAATATTGCCCCAAACAATGTGTCAGTTTATCATCAACAAATTTTAGTGCCCAAAAGATTTGATCTGTGTTGCTCAGACTTGGAGTAACGTTTTTTTGGGGTATTTTAATTACGGGAAAAAATACTCCATTCTACAGTGCTTTGCCCTATGTTGTGATTGTCATGAATGGAACACCAATGTTAAATAAGGACTTACTGTACAAAGCAAAATTAAAGTGGAAAAATATAGATTGTAGTGTTAATATCAGAAAAATCACAAAAATGTAACTGTAACATGAAGTCAGTGTATCTAAAATATAAACACTTTTGGATAGTCACCTCTGAACCACAACTACGTTACTGATTGCCCAAAAGGACATCATGGCCATCATTTGCTGTGAAGGCATATATAGACTACACATAGGGTCTGGAAGCTACCACCAACATAATAGATACAGAAGTTTGTTGAAGTAGCTGGTTTTTCTTTGTGGTTAATTGCTAGCTTATGGCAATGAAATGGTTGAGACTGCATATGTACAATTACTGAATTAACAGTACCACAACATGGAGTTAATATTAGGCAGGCTAAGATACAGTTGTGTCCTTAATGACTGAGCCAAGTACTCTGAGGTTGATACTACTACTGAAGAATCGAAATAAATTGCCAGGTACTGAACAAATTCCAGCAGAACTGATCCAATATGAGGTGAAATACTTTCAGATTCATAAACCTCACAGTGGTATTTAAAATAAGAAAAAACTGTCATTACTGTACATGTTTATAAAAAGGTTAATAAAACTCGCTGGCAGTTATTGAGGAATATCACTGTTACCTACTTCATACAGAATTTCATCATTCTTCTCTCAAGGTTAACTCCATATGTAGACAAAATTGTTGCGGACCATCATTCTGGATTTCAATGTAATGGATTCACTACTGATCAGATATTCTGCATTCGTTACGATAGTTGAGAAAAATGAGGATACAGCAAAGCAACACATCGTTCACTTAGTCTTCAATATGAGTGAAGTTTGGAAGTAACACTGTCAGCAAGTTTCATGTACCATGCAGATGGGTTAATTACAAACTAAACTCACAGGTGCTGGAATGGAAGCTAGCCCCATGCACCTGTTGGCTCTTCACAGTGGACTTAGAAGCTTTGGATCACAAGACAACAGAACGTTTTGTACTACGACCGTCGTTCCTCTAGAGTGGGAAGCAAGAAGGTGGTATTGCAGGTGGTTCCGAAAGTCAGTAGCCAACAATTTCTCAATCCAAAAGTTGCACATTTCTTGGATGAGGTATGTTTACATTGGGTAGGAATACAGCTAAAATAATAGGTACTGGTGTTACAAAGCCCATACAGTTCATAAGTTCCTTTGTGTTGCTTTAGTCAGCAGCTGGCATTCAGCACATGTGCAGTCATAGGTCTTGTCTTTGCAGTGATCAGTTGTTTGGTACGACTGCCAGCCAAAGGAAACCATTTCAGCACCACTATGAGTACAAGCCTAAGATTAACAGTAACATATTAGACTACACTTTCCACCACCTTCTTTAAATATAATAAATGAAACTTAAATTTTAAATGCAATATATTGAAATGTGTGGACCCTGACTCACAGCAGATTTGAATAGCAGCAATCATTGCACTGCCTCCTACCATGCAAGAGTCTATGAAATGATGAACACATGAGCCACATAAACTAAGGACTCTTCTTGTCAGTCTGCAGGTCTGTGCAACAGGAAAACGTTTATTAAGTTGTCCTCAGAATTCCTTGTTTATTGTTTCAAATTGAATAGTACAAACAGCAAGAGAAATGCAGGTTCAGTTTTCAAAAAAGTGACATTACTTCTTATAACCACAGCTACGCCTCCGTCCTCGAGCTCGTTCAAATTTGCGGCCCTTAGATCGGACGTAAGGTTTTGTGTGGCTGTGTGGCACGCCAGGTGCAAGTCCAAAGTGTTTCACAGCTTCTCTGGCATTGCGACGTCCTGTATGCAAACAAACATACACTGCACTTAGGAAAATGTTTTAAAACATCCCTTCAATCATGCAACTTCCATGTTTTGTGTGATCAGTGACATTCTATACTAACTAACTCTATGGAGCAGAGTCCTTCTTGAGAAGCTAACAGGTCCTCAGCTAGTCAAGAAATTCTCTGCATTTTATGGAACCTGAAGGTTCATTACTGCATTCACAAGAGCCCACCACCTGTCCCTATCCTGAGCCATATCCAGTCCATGCCCCCCCATCCCACTGCTTGAAGATCCATTTTAATATTATCCTCCCATCTACGTCTGGGTGACATTCTATACAGGTAACATTTTTTGAATTGAGGATTATGGCCTTCTAAAGACATCTCAATGCCTAACCCAGTAATGTGGAATGTTAGGAAAAATCTAGCCTCATTTGAAACATCTGCCTGTACTGCAAGTATATTAACCCTTTACTGCTGAACATCCACCAGATGCATCGTGCAGTGAGCCCTTTAAATATGGCGAAAGACTGAACGACCCATACAGTGTGTCGAATTTGGAAGCATTTTTTTCACCCCTATCACAGGTACTGCTAATGATTTATATGCGGTAGGTCCCGTGAATGTTAGGGCTTCTTTGTAGAGTGAGAATTACTCCCCCTCCACCCCTCGAACCCCTCCAAAAGCCTGTTTTAGATGTCAACACTTTAGCAAGTGCGCATTTGTGTTAGCTGACTAATACCGTTCGAGACGCAGTATGGTTTTGTTTATCACTCAAACTGGAGTCTAATGTAGCTTGAATTACAACAGTGGGCTATGACACAAGTACTAATTGACGAGCTGAAAGGTTTTCATTGTTTGAAATCATTAAAATAACTTTAACAATTTCAACAACTTCCAACAACATAGTGCTTTATATTCACAATTTATAGTGCTGTACTTTACACTTCTATCGCAAGATAAATACTATATACACAAAGACATTTCAAGAAATAGCTTGAAGAAACTTTGCATACCGGTGATTGTCAATGAAAAAAATCGCCTCAAACAGTGTAACGGTTGTGTGATAATACCAAATGGACCAGTGAACAGTGAAGTGAACTTAAAGTGCACTTGTTGGTTACAAAACTGAAAAAATATTTACACTCAATTTTATATAATGCATGCAATTCACAGGCCTAAATTTATTATAAAAATATGTGAACATTTTTCCCCAAATTAATCAATTCATAAGCACACTGCAAAATTTTATTTCCTTAAATTTGAAGGAAAAGTGTATGAATATGATTTTTTTTCTAAGAGCAAGCATTAAGAATTGAAATCCAAATTTAAAAACCTCGGCAGGTTGCCGATGCGCGGGGGGATTTAAATTTGGCGTTAAAGGGATAATAGGATGTAAAAACCCTTCCTTCACATATGCTGCATATACTTGTTCTAGGTCCCCACAACCTTTCTCAATCTTCATATTTCTGCACAGACAGGAAAGGAATGTTAGGATTAGTTTCATATATTTTTCATACCTTGAATGAGCACAGTTTTCCTTCCTGTTGGTGATCTGAGTGCAAGCTGATCAAAGGTAATAATCTCACCACCTGCCTTCAGGATACGTGCTCGAGCTCTTTCAGTAACTCGCAGGGCACATACCTACAGACAAAATTACAGGAGCCATTTAGTTGGAAATACAAGCAACATGCTTGTACTCTGTCACCACATCCGTAATAAACATACACTTCACAACACAAAAACACATTTTGCACACAAACGACTAAAAATGCACATGCTGCTTAGTCAGGTCCCACTGACAAGGTTTCAGCTATTCTTATCAGGGCACATTCATAATTACAATCAAATAAAAATAACAAACTGCCATCCCTCTTTCTGCAGTTAAGGAGGCAAGATTACTCACAGTTAGTTTAGGAACTTCAAAAATTCTCTGGTCATCTGTGATGGTGCCAACAACTACTACTATAAGTTTTGCACGTTCAGGATTTTTCATCAGGCGGACAACTCTACCAAGTGATATAGGGGGCCTGTTGATCTTCGACATAAACAGCCTCTTCAGTATTATCTTGTTGAACTTGGATTTTGTCCGTCTGGTCAAGAAGCGATACAGCTGGAACCATAAGTCAAATAATAAATTTGTTTTGAATATAAACTACAGCCTGCTTCATTTACATATTCATAAAGACTTTGGAGGATTCACCACCAATGATGTGTCTGTTCTTCCTCTGTACTGAGATTTATTCAGCTACAGAACTCATATAACTGTCAAATGTCATGGCAAATAAGGGATATCAAAGGTGGTCAGGGGTCATTTTCAGGTACTATACCATCTGCCTCACGGAGTGTTACTATACATTTGAAAAAACAACTCAGTATTACTGATAAGAAGCAAATTTTCATGCAGAGATTAAAAACATTTCCCACACCTAGTAAAATTTTTGTGACTGAAGAATTTTCTAGGCTTTTGTGGAAAGTTGCTTTGGTTTGCATGCAATTCCAGTTAATCTTCTGCGGTCATATACATTACAGTCAGCACCACTACTGTATGACGTATGTTTGCTTTGCACACAAGTCGGTATCATGGCATACCCACTTTGGATGAGGGTTTATATGAAGCGTGATATAATATTCGGACTGTGCATACAGTTCGACTTACTCTTCGTTACCACAGTACATCAGATTTGTGTAAATCATTGTAAGCATATTCATTAAAATAACATAACCTCTAGGATGCATAGCCATCGTATCGCAACACGTATAACCGATCCTGAGTTTCGGTAATAGTAAAATACACCGGAAACTCCTTAAACACTTCACTCTCAATTTATAACCAGTACTGCAACATTTACTTCGGTTCTGCTATTTACTTTACCTTCACCAGCAATCTCAGGTATACATCCTGCGACTTGGGTTCCGTGCGCCTGACCTTTCGGTCCCACTTATGGTTGATATCAATACCCTAAAAAGAAATTCATAACACGTTTTTCATAATATAATTATCAATAATGTCACAACCACATGAAAGTGATTGAAACAGATAACATTCTATAACACAAACATCCACACTGCCCTACCATTTTCTTCAACCGGAAAAGACGTCACTGCACGTTATTGAGGGAGGAAGTGCAAAGAAAACAACTACAACTACAATTGTATTTTAAATGTCAGTAATTTCTCGTCAACAAACAATGAAAACTCGATAACAATTTTATTTCAGAATAAATATTGTCAACTTGATGTTCTAGACTGACACAACAAATAATACGTTGATTCTTATTTTCTCAATTACAATAGTTCATATAGTCCCCAACAGATGGGAGGTAAGCGTAATATTAAGACAGGTAGTAGAGCAATGACAGTGGACTACCTCGGACTAGGATCCATGCAGTGGCCAGTGATGCGATAGCATGTAGCAAGCAGCAAGTGTGATTAAACAATTCCGTTTATCTGTGCTCATAAATGTTACGATAGCTTCTGCTGTTTCGTGTGTGAGTTTGGTTTTGTATTGCGAAGATGGAGGATGCTGTGCATGTTTCTCCAGTACTGGAAGAAACGTTTTACATTTTGTCGAAAAAGAACACCGTATATCGAGTGAAACTGTCGGAGAAAGGACTCAGTTTGCAAAAGGAAAGCAATGGCAATACAAAAATAGAAATTATTAAAATTAGTGACATTGTCGGCTGTAGGTGCATGAGAAGCACACGGAGCTCAGCTGGGTCTTGTGCATGTCACCCGAGTGCTATTAGAAGAAATAATTTAAGGATCGTGGATGAAAATTCAAGCGAACAAGATGAGAAGGACGATAGTGCATACCTCTATATATATGCGTATGTTCTTAAAAAGTATAGAGTGAAATCGGGTCAGAAACGAGAGCGGATGACAATCATGTTGAGGTTCCGATCCTTTGACAAATATGACGACAACATGAGGGAAGCTCAGAAGTGGAGGTTGGCTGTCAAGTGTCTCGTTAAGAAGAAGCTAGTTCCAAGGGGCATATTGAACAGCGAAGATTCACACGTCATGGATCACTTATGTAAGTATACACCAAATCATTTACGAATGAGTTGTGTTACGTACTATGTATTGAATTGAGTAAAAGAATAATCCTAACCTCCCCTCCAAACCCGGAGTTGTGTGGGAGGTATTTAATGTAATGTCGGTCAAAAGTCAGTTCAGTTAATATTCAGATTCAAATTGAATATAGTAATTGAATATTTGTTGGCAGATGTGACGTTTTACTCAGCTGTATGCCACACACGCCTGTATTTTATCACGCACGTGTAGCTTACCGATGTCGCTCATTTCTTTACGGAAACATAGTACTACGCATCGTGATATTACACATTGATTTGTAACTAATTAATAATATGTTTTTATGGCCTAACTGTGCTGTCAGTATCTAATAAGTCTACAGCGTGAATGATACGTGTATAATGATTTGGAAAGGACATGGAAGGAAATGGTCGTGCCCTGATTTTTATATTATCCTCGTTTTGATCAGAAGAGCCGAGTACAAAATAACGGTAACGCGTGATTCGTAAAGAATGTGGAGTTTAGAAATAATTCATTTCTGGGTGCTTGTTGAAGTCGCTAGCTATGCCCAATGACATTGAACGGAAAATCTGTAGTTTTTGAATATACGCTTTAAATTTGCGTTTCTAAATTCTTTGCGCCGTTACGGACGCATTATTTTGTTATTTTTTAAAAGTACGTAATTTTGTAATAGTATGCACGAATATGTTACGTTATGTATTAACAAACCAGTCGCTCAACCTGCTGCTGATAAAGCATTTGAAACTTGATATTGTTCATTCCGTGCATTGCTGATAACTAATTCACAGCACTCCGACCAACGAAATGCACAGTACTGTTCCATAGATATTTATATTATAATATCACACTGATTATTCCTGTGTTAACTTTCGTTAAGTACTTAGGCTGCCTCCGAGATACTGTATACCAAGATCCAGTACACTTACTCAACTATTCTACAAATAATTGTCTACATTTTAACTATTTGACTCCTTTACACCATGTCAGCTGTGTGTAAAAGTGGCTAATTTGGTTTTATGCAGTGTTGCTTTGGTTTGGTTCCCCGATGATGAGCTCTTGTCGATCGAAACATGTAGCAATATTCAGTGTGATATTATAATATAACTAACTAAGGAACAATATTGTGCATTTTGTTGGTTGAATGTTGCGAAAGCATTTTAAAGCGTCGACCGTTTTCTTATCAGCATTACATTGGTAGGCGCATACGCTGTCTTGCTTCTTACAGTTTCCAGGCCAAGAAAAAGTAATAGAATTACTGTAAAATAGTAGTAATAGGAAATACATATCATCAAGCAATATCTTATATAATTATAGTATGTACTTTGGGGTAAACAATAGTCAGTGTAAAATTTTCTTGATGAGCCGTCTTCTTTTGTTGGTTCTTTGTATTTTGCACCATTACTTACACATTTTGTAGTTTTATAACTCTGTAAAATGCAACTTTCAGCTGGGCCTGAGTGAAATATAGTTTGGACAAATACGTTCACATAGTTTACAAAATCCTGCCCTTGTGCCCTTTGTATGGTTATCTCAAATGCCACTCGTGTTGTTGCTTTATTATGTAAAGCATTGTAGGATCACGTGGTTGCAACTTTATTCCCCATAAAACGGACACATTCCCATTGGCTTTCACATTTAACATCGCAGTAGTTGCTTAATACTCGCATATGGATAACAAATGAATCAGCATTTGCAACAGACTTTTCTGATCAGCATGTTCTGTGTGTATGTGCGCGTGTGTATGTCCATTTAAACTTTTGAACCAGTGGACAGATTGTTACGAAACTTGGGTTAAACATTATTCCATTGGAAGACATTCCAACCCCATACATTAAAATTTCCTACAATCAGTAATAGCAACATGGCAGACGCGCGAACTTGTCAGGAGAGAGCGACGCTGCCGCTACACTGTTTACCATTATACTTTTCTGTGTTATAAAGGAATAAGCTGGCGATCGTGAGGGAAGTTTTGTTAGCTTTCATGTTGGTGGTGGTTATTAATAAACCATTGTAGATAGGCATGTGAGATTCTGTACGGAAATAGTCCATAAACGTCTGTACACATCACGCAGGTAATTTTTTTTTATCGTGTCCCCGAGGGCGGCAGCTGTCGCGGAGGCACTATCGGATAAAACGCATTCGTGCGCCGGGAATTTAAGAGTCGGTGTTACTCCTGCAGTTTATCTTATTTCGAGAAAGAAAGTCGTGAAATGTAGGCCTGGCACCTTCTGTAAAGTATTGCTTGACACACGACGGAACTGTTTCCTTGAAATATTAGCAATTTCTCCTCAAATATTGTCTTTCAGTTCTTGCAAATAATGTAAATTTTTTTTTTTCACGTAACAGCTTTTAGTGCTCCCCACAGATAATACGTGAACGGATTCAAATCAATCGGTACCGGGGGCCGTGTCCGCAGGGGTAAAGCGGCCAGGGCGTGATGCTGATCAGTCACCTCCGTTTATTGCGAGATTAAGAATGAATGGAGCTATACCACCACTCCCCTCTATGCCTTTATTTTCTAATTTACCCTTTTTACTGTTTAGGATTTCGTATATGCAGTGACAGGAGGCCACAGCCCGCGACTTATCAAACATCCGCCCAATACCTCTAATGCAGTCATCGTGAAATTGATATGTCGGTCATGCTTGAAGTATGTGTACATTTTCCGTCTGTTAATTCCCTGAAGAATGGTGATTTTTTATTATTATTAAGGGGCCCCGCAGCAGATGCTATTGACGCACCGCAGCCTTGAAGGCTTATTGTGCAACCGTATGATGAAGATGACGAAGATACTTGGAATCTTGACCCGTGAAGATGGGACCGATACGTTGTCCCGAAACGTCGGTAAATAATTACCACACGACGCCGTGTAATTACCCAGAAGACCACAGATTTCATCAACATCGCGGCGGAAGCCTGAAATCAATTTTGTATTTCATTGTGAAAACCTGCACTGACTCTCGAGACCGTAAACCCAACACCATGACTGCATTCCGTTCTGCTGTAGAGCGTCTTGTGTTTATCATACTGCTTCATTTTCTGCTTTAGTTGGATCTTGTTGTGCCCAAAATGCCTTGACACAGCGACTTCTTTATCCCTTAGTGAAGGAGGTGCACAATGACAGTAGCTTATATGCAAGTACCTGTCTCAGTTCGTACGAAAATATTAAAGGTCGATGCTGCTTGAAGACATTTTATCCATTTATCATCGTCTGACAGTAAATGTTAATTTCCGTGTAGCTCTTCCGAATATGTGTCAGTGTGACCATTTACACTTTATCACTAAACGATTTGTCCCTACCACGTGATTAAGATGATTTTTATAAAATATAATCCACAGGATTTACAGAAAAAGGGCCCTCAGTGTTTCTGATTTGTTTTTCCATATTAAGTCCTTCATTTATGCCAAGCTCTGTAGCAGGCCTGTGGATTCCTGTTTTGCCCTTGGATTTGAAATGCTTGACTTTCTCTTTGTTTACGTATACGTTTGTTCATTGTTTAGCTTGCACTTCCTGTGTGCTTTATTTTGGTGGCCTGTCAAGCATATTGTAAATAACGTTTGTTCACCGTATAAAGAAACACATTCCTACACTACCGATAACCACTCTTTAACACAACACTACACCATAATATTTAGTGTAAAGACTGCGTATTTTTCTAAAAGTCCTTCATATTAGCGTCTTGAAGATAATGAACGTATGTGCCGTGTTTCTTACATCGTATCTTAGCAACGGTGTTACAATCAAAATTGATTGTATTTATGTGCACGGGAGTACCAAGGAACGGCTGACCTTCTGTGTAATTTTCTGAATGTTAAAATATCAATAATTGTCTGGGTATTGTCTCTCAAAGGTGAACTCTTTTTTACTGGGAATTTTTTTTTTTTTTTTTGCCTACGGCCTACTCTTTTGCAGGAACCAGGGTCGGTTGGGCGAAAGGACACTTGGCTATTGTATGCTGTATGTAGGATGTAATTGTTTGAACACAGAGACTGCTGAGCCAGCATCTGGTTTCACTGCTACGGCTTTGTGTGTTAGTGAGGGTGATAACCCGTAACAAATGAGCTCTGTTTCCATTTCCGGCGAAATATTTAGGCACAATTGTACTTGTTATGGAAACATTGCACATGACATGAGTTTTTTTATTGCTCACTGTGTGATGGTGCCAAGAGATGTGGGTCAACGTGAAACATACCCAAAATGGCACACTTTTTTTTTCCAGCCCCAGCGTACAGATGGCGTTAGAAACGCCAGTAAGTTACTGCAGTGGGACTTAATTGCATTATCTCTTTAAGGAGGAAACGTAATCCGTTTTATTTAAAGACCCAGTTCGTACCGTGCAGTAAACACTTGTCATCTCCGTTATAAAAACCAATCACTGAATGCTGTATGGGGCAAAATTCGCTGTTTGTTCTGAGACACATAAAAGACATATATATACTGTCTGCAGAATGTCAAATTTTGGAATGTTAAAACTGGCAGTACATACAGCAACCTCCAGGCTTTAAAAGGTTAAGGTTTCATTGTCTGGAAGCAACGTAGTCTTTAAATTTTGCAAGCTTTTAGGGTTTCGCATCGATGCAGTTGAGGTCTCCGTTCTTCTGGGATTTGGCGCCACGTCACTGAGTGATTGGCGTGAATTAAGTGCCGAGTTTAAGAATTAGTGGAGTTATACCTCTTCTGTCCTTATATGCCTTCATGGCGTGGACAGGGAACACTTTTCTTTCTTTTTTACTGAGGAAAGGCACGAGAAACGTAGTCAGGGTAGCTGGTCTCCGAGACGAGATTTGAACCCCATACTGGACTTCCCGCTTACGTTCAGTTTGATCGTCATCGGCACAGCTGTTCAGTTGAAGGTAATCCACGTAAGGAGAAATAACAAAGTGACACTGAATGTAGGTTAGTTGCAACAAAGAACTGTTACGATGTGCGTGCAGTATACAAGAGAACAACCCATTGTATCAAAAGGGAAAATAATAGTAATAATAATAATAATACAGGATTCCAGTTTTTGGTATTGAAATTCAGAGAAACCTATTCTTTCCTCTAGAACAGTGGTATTCAACCTGGGGTACGCGTACCCCCGGGGGTACGCGAAGACATCTTAGGGGGTACGTAAAATTAAAAAAAAATAAATATTTTATGATAAACAGTGAATAATCAGGGCCAGATTTAGGGTTAGCCACAAGAGATTCGGACGTAAGGACATGCGATTTGGGAGCGCCATTTTCTCTCTCTCTCTTTATGCGATTCTTATCTGGGCGGCTAGTTTCATTTTATTCCACACAGTGCATATAATTTTGCTTTGCTAAAATACCGTTATTCCTTTATTAATTTTTATATGATAGGCAATAATATATTTGTTATTTAATAGCTTGATTCTCCTTTTTCTCATTTAAAACTTATTTAATACATTATTTTGGATGTAATTTATTTAAGTTATTTTAGATGTAGATTATAGACTATGTATAACTTTAATTATGCACCAACAACTTTGGGGGTACAAAGTTGAAGAGAAATTATATCGGGGGGTACGCGAACAAAAAAGGTTGAATACAACTGCTCTAGAAGTAGCAATACCCACTCCACCTGAGCTTGGTTGTAGGCTACACTTCTAAGAACACGAATGCAAACTGAGCCACGCCGTTTGTACATAATGACTGATAGGTTATTCTTATTCGCATTTTTAGGCGCGTTCGCAGAATTGCGAAAGACGACCTTTAGCTTCGTCACGTCTGTCTGTACGTCCGTCCGCATAGAACCACTCGGCTACCACTGGAAGGATTTTCATGAAATTTGATATTCGAGTATTTTTCGAAAATCTGTCGGGGATAATCGAGGGCGGTTTCTCATTCAAGTGCTGTTGAAGCTGGCAACATCAGCTGCCCAAACACGGCGCAAATGTTTAATGTTCGAAAATGTACGTGTTTTAAGCTGTCGGGGGTCTATAAACGTCGCCTTTGCGTAACCCTATTTTACCCATTAGAAGTCTGTGCAACGCGGTTTTACCCAACACCCCGTGATACTCTCCCTACACCCCGCTTAGGACGAGGGATCACTGTATTAGCAAGTATGTTCGAAATGTGCCCAAACACGCATATAGATCTATATGTAACATGTTCATTTACTTTGTCAGATCATTGTTATGTGATGAATGTAGACGAGCTAGTGCAGATCCGCGAGGGGTGTCATAATTGAGTGGTTCGTAGGCTGGTGTTCGCGAAATTTGTAAGAGCGAAAGTCTTAACGTTATGTAAGGGAAATTTTACGTTTTGTTCACCGTGCATCTTGACATTAATATTCAGTTTTTGAACCAACGAATGCACTTTTTTATTTTCGTATTTCTGTTCAATTCACCCTACATATGTTTCGGCCGTGACTTGGCCATCATCAGGGGTACGTTGATAAGTTCACTTCACTGTTCACTGGTTCATTTGGTATTATCACAGCACTGTTACACTGTTTAAGTCTATTTGTCAATGTAAACACTGTTTAAGGTTATTTGTCAATGTAAATAATAGCCTTAAACAGTGTAACGGTTCTGTGATAATACCAAATGGACCAATGAACAGTGAAGTGAACTTATCAACGTACCCCTGATGATGGCCAAGTCACGGCCGAAACATATGTAGGGTGAATTGGACAGAAATACGAGAATAAAAAAAGTGCATTCGTTAGATCAAAAACTGTATAGTTATGTAAGGGAGTTGTGCCTGTGCCTGTGCCTGTATTCAGATACACAATAACGTTTGCTCCCATGAAGTACGTATTTACGTGCAGTTTGACGTGCATCGTTGAGAGTCATTAAATTACTTTGCCCTTAAAATGAATGTCACTTTCAAAGACAGTTGTAAATACTACAACTGCTACTTCCTCATGATGCGATGACACACCAGTAAAAAGGTCATAATTTATACAAAAGTGTTGTGTGTTATGTAACCGGCCAGGGTCCGTAGTTCAAGTCTCGGGCTGAGCTTCAAGAGGATAAGAAGATAAACTGGCTGTTTGACTATTAGCCAGTTTATGTAATGACATATAAATTAAATCAAAATTACACTATAATAGCTTTTATTTTAACCAACATATGCACTACACCTTGTCGTCATGGTTAAAATAAAAGCTATTATATAAGACAGAATGCACGGTGAATATAATGCAAAATTACACTATTCAAAATTTGGAATGCGCGGAGGGGTTTAGCAGTTCAAACTTCTAATTGTTGTCCGCACTTAGGCCTTGTATGTCATTAACATGAGTCTTAACACACCTCATTTTCACTGAAGGCTTGAAATCTCATCTTTATTATAGTGACAGGTAGTTTTACGCAGGTAAGTGGTTCTTTTGTCCGGAAAGATACTTTCGAACGGGCTTGCCTGCAGGCTGCCTGTTTTCTTGAAAAAGGAATGGACATTCCGGAATTCGTGGCACTGTAATATTTGGCTTCACTGAGGGTAGTACGGAAACAAAGGCGGGGTGCTGCAGTTCACATCCTATTAGCATTCATCTCAAGTGATCTCAAGTTTTCCATGCTTGTAGTTGGTTTATTCTAATTCTGCAAACAGTTGCTGTAGTTGTGTTAATCCAGAAATAAACGCAAGCTGTGTGATCGCTATAACATTACAACAGTGGCTATCCAAATGCTTTCATATCCCCCTGTATGTTCCTTGGGAGGGATTCGTGTTAGCTGATGAGCATACAGCTGTACTGTAACTGTGAGTCGGGCAGTTTTTTTTCCAGTGGCTCGACAGCCCCTTGGGGGCCTAGGCCGCCTCATTTTTCGAGGCTTCACGATGACACTTTAGACACACCACACTCGGTAGGACTCCTCTGGACGAGAGACCAGCTCGTCGCAGAGACCTCTACCTGACAACACACAACACTCACAAGAGACAGACATCCATACCCCCGGTGGGATTCGAACCCACGATCCTAGTAAGCGAGCAGCCGAAGACCCACGCCTTAGATCGCACGGCCACTGGGATCGGCGTCGGGCAGTTTAAGGTGGAATATTACAGTTATAAAGTTAAAAAGGAATCCTCAAGTAGCGAAGTAAGCAAATACAAAGAATATTATCTTAAACTTGGATATTTGTGGACATTGATTAAGAGAGAGCATCGACCACATTGTGTACTTGGCCAGCAACATTATGAAACCAACAAAACGTTCATATTGTGTGTACCTGGTATCCCGATGAAAATAAAGAAAGATCTCGCTTTTTTAAACGCTATGGGTTCCGAAAGACGAGTGACAATCTAATCAAAATCTACGTAGCAGATATAATTGAGGCTCAAAGGACATCTTTTTATTCCTAACGTGATTCATCCCTGCTGTGTGTACAGTATTACAAGAATAATATAAATTGTTCCGACTAAACATAAAGTTGTGTTTAGTCGGAACTTATTTATGCTATTCTCGTGACGTATTTTTAAGTGTCTTACCAGATTTTGGAAACGGTGAAGCATTACGTATTGATGAAGTGTGAGTACTGCTATTGCTAGGTGCGATTAGTGTGTGCCAGTTATGCTGGTGCTGTACAAGCTCCTGTTCTGCCTCATGATACAGCAAAGAACCATATCGTGGATCATGCTAAAGAATCAGTTACTGGTGCAGATACATAAGTGTTACATTTTCAGTCCAAATCGATAAATGCACTGTTATTAACATCCTCCTGCTAGTCGCATTTGTTAGACAGTGTTACGAAATCCTAGAAGCAATGTGCTGTTGCCAGTCACGTGAAGGACACAGTGTGCATTGGTATATTTGTGTTGGTGTTTGTACAGCTGTCACGGGACGTACAGAAGGTGTCAAATATCGGCTGAAGTGATATTCACACATTGTGTGATTGACCATGAATGTTGAGGCCAAAGCCAACGAATTTCTGAATGATACAATAACAATAGTGAATCTCATTAAAGTTGTACCCTTACACGAAAATACATTTTCAATCTTCTACAATGAAACCAGTTCACAATATTATAACCTATGTTTACACTCTGAAATTACATGGTTAGCAAGAGGAAGGGTTCTTATCGCTGTCATTCAGCTCAAGGGTTTACCGGAATTTACCGTTTGGACTATAACCAAATTCTTCGTTGAGAGGTGATTTATAATTTTGTATAATCTCAGCGACATTTCTGAAAAAAGAAAATAACGATCTCAGTCAGTTTCTAAAACATTCTACCAGTGAGTGATACCGTACTTTGTTACGAAAGCTAACTCTCTGGAAACATAAATATTGAACATGAAGTTGGGAAACGTTGTAGTGCTGTAGTGAACTGTCTGTACGATATTTAGCATAGTTTGACTGATGCTCTTGTGATATCTCGCCTTGAAACTTTGAATCACATTTTCTCCGAAAGGTTCCAGGATTTGTGAAAATAAGAGTTTGGATATGAAATCCTTTTTACGCGGACATAGGAAACTCCCATCTTTATATTTTTGATTATGAAAAGTTATTGGGTCACCATGACGACAGAATGTCAAAGTCATTCTGTGAAGGCTATTAAATGTTTTTACATTTTGTTTGAAATTACTTTTTGAAGCTACTTTTCCCACATCAACTACATTAAGAAGGAAAATTCTTTCTCTTCTGGGTGTGGGACTAGAGTTTAGGGTAGCAGTCACTGGAATAGAACCCGGAATGATTGTCCTTGCTGCTGAATCTCATGCTCATCTATCGCATTAAAATTTGTATTTTTTAGTACAGTATATGTGTTCGCATTTAGTTTACGATAAGTACAGTGATGTATAGCTTTTTCAAATTCTTAACGGTAGCCGTGATTGCTCACGCGGTACAGTGACTAGGCTACGGACTGCCACCGAGGAAGTGTGATTCAATTCCCGACAGGGGCAAGATATTTTTCTCTTTTCCAAAGCATCCGTACCGGTTCTGGGGCTCACTCAGCCTCCTTTCCAATGGCTGCAAGGGTTCTTTCCCCGAGCACAAAGCGGCCAGGGCCTGAAGCTGAATATTCAACCCTATCTAGTACCAAAGTTAAGATCGTATGGAGCTATACTTCCACTCTCCCCTATGCCTTCATGACGTACACACAGACAACTTCATCTTTTAAATGCAAAACGCATATTTTCATACACATTCCGTTATGTGCGTCACAGTTTAATTATATCGGGCAAAGGGGTGCATTACAAATTGCACGGAGAAGTGGGCGTTTTGCAAAAAGTTTGCTCACACCTGCTGAGTTGACGGACACCCTATACCTAATGAGTTATTTGCACTTTGTGAGGTAAAATTTAATAAGGTTGTGTGAGAAGCCACTAATCCCGTAACGTACTGATATTATATTCGTATTTGTCAGTAAGCTTGTTGTGCTGAATACAGTTAAAAACTTCTGACAATTCTAAGGACATGTTGTTGAGGGAAATCTTTGGATCTCAGGTAGGTGAAGTGACAGGAGGGTGTTGAAAAGTACACAATGTGGAGTTTCATGATATATATACTCTTCATCAAATATTGTTTCGGTAGAAGGTAAAGGTAAAGGAAAAGGTGTAAGTTCACCCTATAACAGGTCATGAAGGCCCAGAGAGGCGTAGAGGTAATACCTCCACTCTTTCTTTAACCTCGGCCGTAGATGTGGGTGGATGATCAACGCCCCGCCCCGGCCGCTTTATCCCCGAGAAAGACCCGGTACCTATTTTACAGGATGCTGGGTGCGCCCTAGGGCCGGTCTGGAAGGGTGCGGAAAATCTCGCCTCTACCGGGATTCGATCCCTGGACCGTCCAGTCTGTAACGAGTCGCTATACCGACTGAGCTATCGCGGCCCTCATATTGTTTCGGTAATAAAGCAAATCGAGGATGAAATAGGCGGGGGGGGGGGGGTGTACAATTAAGAAATTCACACTTTTTAATCGGAAGTGAAAAAAGAAGGGACCACGTGGTAGATCAAAGCGTAGATGGAATGACAGTAGACTGCTAATATGGAAGTTAAATAAAGGTTTGAGGGTGTAGCTAAAGTGAATGAATCTGGCTTCGGGTAAGGCCCAGTTGCTGGTTCGTTGAACGCGGTAATGAACCCTCGGGTTCTGAAAGAGGCCGGGAGTTTCTTTACCGGATGAAAGACTGGGTTTTTCAAAAATAATTGTGTTATATGAAATTCATTGATAACAAGAAGGCCTGCAGTTAGGTCCATTTGTTGACACAGCAGATTCTGTTTACCTTTTGAGTCTGAAATCCCAGAAAACTTAATCTTCAGCACGACGTCTGTGGGAATCTCGTATCTCGCTCTGCTTTCAGTTTATTTAACTGCACAGTGTTGAATGGGAAGGCAGCTCGTGATTGATGAACTGGAAGTGGCCGTGGCTTAGAACAGGGCTGACCAACATGCGGCCCTGGAGGAAGTATTTGCCGCCCTTGGTCACCTGAATAGTTTCAGTTATGCAGTTTAACAAACATAATATAATAGGTCTACAGAACATAATATGACAGCTTTATTAGCAGAGGAAATGTTTACCAATTATAACTCATTTTTAAGACAGCACACAGTGAGCTAATATTTCTTTGTGTTTTACAAACTTTAATACGGCCTGCTACCCTGTCATCCAACCGCTCTTTTAGCGTAACTTGTTGCTTGTAAATAACGGCATTCTAGTGAATTCAATCCCCCCTCCCTCCTTTCGATATATGTATACACAATTGCGGCCCTCAGGCGAGTCAACGAATTGTGTGGCCCTTCTGTGGGTTGAAGTTGGCCAGCCCTAGCTTTGAATAAGGGGACGATGTAAAGCAAGAATGGTAACCATGCGGAGTTTGTTTGTTGTGCACAGTCGAGGATGGTACCGGATCTTACGTAGTTACACTGGGTTTAAAAATTCAGCGTGAAATAATAGTGTTATCAGCATTTTTAATGAAGTACTATTCTTGTGACAGATGTTAGTTCGTGCACAGATAAACGTTTATCTTCATGGTTAACAAAGAAACGCAGCTTTTGTTTATCCCGTTGGTGGTATTGTCAGACTGAGGAGGCAGGTACGAACTCGTAAACCAACGTCGTAAATACAATCCTGAAACCGTAAGTAGGTAGTGTTACTGAAGGCTATAAATGGCTTTGTACAGCAGAACTAGGTATGCGCTCCATTGCACGATAACAGTACATTTTAAAATCTCAGGGGAATGAATACTGCATATTATAAAAGCGGGCCTGGATTTGTGTGTCTGTAGGCCCAGGGCCGAATGGAAAGTCGAAGCCTTTTAAATACTAATACGTATATGCAAAAGTGGCTTTTCCTTTACCTAGGCCAACGTATACATACGCAGACTTCTATTTATTGACATCATCCAGTACTGGAGACGTGTTACAGGCAACACAAACACAATATTTTCTTAGCTCACTGGGTGATTAACTGTTTTGGCACTGGCTATGCCAACTGAACAAAATAAATGAGCAGATTGTGCGAGTGACATTTTCTAGCTTTTAATTTGGCGAATTCTGACATATTTTGGCTGAAAGACAGTCCATATGGTAAGTCGCCCTCTGCTGACAGTCTTCACAGCGATCAGTTTGTACGTTTACTTTCACCCAATGTAGTGCGAAATCCATTTTCACTAATCTCAGCCTTGAAACAGGCCGCTCTGCTGAAAAGCTATTCACAGGAATGTAATCTGTAAGCCATGTACACGTTTGGGAAAACATTCACAACGAATATTTTATTCAAGTGTCTACTCGCGTATTTGGGTCTGGATAGCGCAGTCGGTATAGCGACTCGCTACGAGCTGGAAGGTCCGGGGATCGAATTCCGGTGGGGGCGAGATTTTCAGCACCAGTCCATGATAAGTGGGTCCCTGTCACCACGGCATGGCGCGTCCTCGGTTTGCGGATGGAGGAACGGCCTCCGGATATGGAGGGTAGCTGCGAATACATTGAATAAGCAGTCGCGGACAGCCGACAAGGGGTGGTCCTCCAGCTTGGGGGTTGGGCGAGGTGCTAACAACTCCTCACCGTAAAAAATTGCCATGTTACGAAACAGATCACAAAGCCTCGGACCTGGACTGATTCTTTGGATAGGGACAGGCGGCGGGCTCTTGTGAGTGCGGTAATGAACCTTCGGGTTCCATAAAACGCGGGGAATTTCTTGACTAGCTGAGGACCTGTTAGCTTCTCAAGAAGGACTCTGCTCCATGGAGTTAGTTAATTAGTTAGTTAGTCCAGACCGGCCCCGGGGCCTCAGCCTCCTGTACAATGAGTACCGGGTCATCCCCGGGGGTAAAGCGGCCGGGGCGTGGCGTTGACCACCCACCCCCATCTAAAGCCGAGGCTAAAGAAAGAGTAGAGCTATACATCTACTCCCCGTCTGGGCCTTCATGGTCTGTTCTAGGGTGAACTTTACTTTACTTTACTACTCGTGTATACAGGCAGTGCTGCTTCGTTTTCCATATCTTTGAACTGTAACTGCTCACCTTTCACCAACGGCTCGATGTAATGTGATAATGTCTTAATAAGCCTTTTATTTTCCTTTAATTTTAATTTATTATTATTATTTACTGCAATTGGGTTTTTCACCCGGTGGCAGTAGTCTTTACACTAGGACACACAACACAAATGGATATATAAATATACATAAATATAACAATACAAAACAAACTATACACAATTACAAAACGAAATACATATAGTAAATACAAGTACACACATTAGAACATCATACACACATTACAGAAACATCCACACCTTACAATAGCATCCACACCTTATAAAAGCATCCACACCTTACAAAAACATCCACACCTTACAAAAACATCCACACCTTACAATAGCATCCACACCCTACAAAAGCATCCACACCTTACAAAACATCCACACCTTACAAAAACATCCACACCTTACAAAAACATCCACACCTTACAAAAACACCCATACACAATACAAGAAAGAAACACGCACATTACTGAAACACCCACACATTACTTAATTTCAGTGCGTTAGAAATTAATTTCAATGCGTTAGAAAATTAATTTCAATGCGTTAGATTTGTGATGTCACTGGTGTCGGTTACTTCTCTGATACTTGTGAGGAAGCCACATTTGTCGCAAACATCTTATCGGGTGAAGCTCTTTTATCCATGATATCAGACTTCCGCCGCGATGTTGATGAGATCTGCGACGCTGCGTAATATCCCAGATGAGCGCATATCTTTTATCCAGTTCTGCTCAGAGTTTATCTAGTATCGCATAAGGAGTTTCAGTCTGAAATACTTCGCTTCCCTATCAAAAAATACAAAGATTAAGATACACAGAACTATAATTCTGCCTGTTGTTTTGTATTGGTGTGAAACTTGGTCTCTCACACTGAGGGAGGAACATAGGCTGAGGGTGTTCGAGAATAGAGTGCTGAGGAGGATATTTGGGCCTAAGAGGGACGAGGTAACAGGGAAGTGGAGACGACTATATAACGAGTAACTTAATGATCTGTACTCATCACCAATTATCATTCGAGTGATCAAATCAAGAATAATGAGGTGGGCGGGGCATGTAGCACGTATGGGGGAGGGGAGATATGCATACAGGATTTTGGTGGGGAGATCTGAGAGAAGGAGGCCACTTGGAAGACCCAGGCGTAGATGGGAGGATAATGTTAAAATGGATCTTCAAGAAGTGGGCTGATGGGGGGACATGGACTGGATTAATATGGCTCAGGATAGGGACAGGTGGCGGGCTCTTGTGAATTCGGTAATGAACGTTTGGGTTCCATAAAATGCGGGGAATTTCTTGGCTAGCTTAGGACCTGTTAGCTTCTCAAGAAGGACTCTGCTCCATGGAGTTAGTTAATACTTCCAAAACCCGTAGTGACCGCAGTTCCTTCTTGCGTCTGTTGCGTATACATATTGACGTTAGCTGATGATGTCAGTGCTCATGAGCGGTCTGACGTGTATATTGAGGGGCTCTGACCTTATTTGTTGAACCGCAACAAATTGACGTAATTTGTTCAAGGTTCAGGGTTGCTGATGGCGACGTACATCGGATCGTTATTGCATGGGCAGTCAGACGGCACACCCTGCTCTACTTAGGATAGCCGATTCCCTCGCCCGCATTTGAAGCGGGACTTCCCGAATACGAAGCAAGAGTTCTGCCCAGTCGACCGCAACATTCGATTCCAATACTGTTACTCTCTGAATAAGAATCTGATCGAAAACCCTTGAATGATCAGTTCGGCACCGTCCTCTAGAGGCATACCAGATGTTGCTAGTTCCTTGAGTGACGGAAGTGGGTTCCGAGCGCCCATCGATCCGCGAGGCATGGCTCACACGATGAGGAAAAGCCGTCCTTATCAGCACTTACGCTTTTTTTTGTTAGCGATTTGAAGCATGAAGTCCGTAATAAATAACACGAACGTAGTCCCACACTGACACGATTGTTGCCTTCCAGGAAAATTTCGTGAGAGGCAGAATCGTGTTACTCGGACACGAATGTTCAGTAAGAAGTAATGTAAATACAGGTAATTTACAGGGAATTTAGGAGAATTTAATAAACCATAAAATAGTTTCAAGTGGATGTGCATTTAATTGGTTATTAAGTATTGAGTGAAAATGCACGGTGAGAGTAATATAAAATTTATAAATACAGGTAGTTGCGTTCTAAGTGCGATCGAAACGTTTATGATTTTATTGATTTAATATGACTGCGTTTCGGCTAGTTTTATCTATGCGTTAAACAGGGAAGTAATATACAAAACAAACAATAAACAAAATAAGAGAAAATGGATAACACTGCGTAACTTATATGTAAATCTGGAACGCTACGCCGTGTAGTTTCGTAGGTTTCCACCAGGCTACACGGCTTAACGTCGTAGAATATCGTAATGTCGATATTCACCTTACGAGGACCTCAAATCTCAAAAACGTTCACTCAATTGAAGGTCAGATATATAGCTTCAGGGTCATGATGAATAGCAGATGTGTTTTTTTACCTGTGATACCTAAAGGAACAGGCATTGTAACTGTACTCGCCTTGCAGAAACTTGAACGTCACCTCTTTCACAAACTGGGTGCGGACCTATTGTACACTGGATAATGTCAGAGTGGATTATAAAATTAGATTGATTAATGAAAAATGGGAATTAATGGTAATAGTTAGGAGCAGAATTTAAGGGATAATTATACTTGAAGGCCAGCAGTTCCGAGCCGAACTTATGACGTCTACTGCCTGCTTTTTTTTATTAATTTTTTTTATTTTTATTTTTTTGTGAAGGACCCCGCAGCAGATGCTACGGACGCACCGCTGCCTTGAGGCTTATTGTGCAACCCTGTGATGAAGATGATTAGTTTTTTTTTTTTCCTTTTTCCTTGTAATGGAGCACCGGTGGAATGAAATTGACAGGGGAAAACCGAAGTACTCGGGGAAAATCCTGTCCCAGTGTCATTTTGTCCACCACACATCTCACATGGACTGGCCCGGGGTCGAACTCAGGCCTTCGCGGTGATACTTGCCTATTGCACCTACTCTTAGCTTTACAGACCTGCTAGGAATATTATTATTATTATTATTATTATTATTATTATTATTATTATTATTACTGTGTTGCTATATGCCATGTTTATTGCGAAATTGCGAAAAGCGAGTATTAGCTTCGTTGTGTCTGTCCGTCTGTCTGTCCGTCTCCATGGAACAGCTTGGCTGCCACTGGATGGATACTTATGAAATTTAACATTTGGGTATTTTTCGAAAATCTGTCTTGAAAATTCAAGTTTGATTAAAATCTGACAAGAATAACGGGTGCTTTAAATGAAGACGTGTGTACGTACATCTATGTTAGTATCTCACTGAATTCTTCTTGGAATGAGAAATGTTCCGTACACACGTTGTGGAGAAAATCAAAACATTTTATGTTCAATAACTTTTTTTTTTTTTTTCGAAAATCGTGCCGTTTATGAGATAATGTGGAAAAATATGGTACAGTCAGGCCACAGGTGATATAATACGGCGCATGCGCTTTGCATGCTGGATAACTAAGGCTACAGACACACACTCATAACAGTAGTCACGCCAACGCGCCTCAAACTGCCTGTCTTGTTGTGTAAACAATAAATAAGATTCTGTGTACGTTAAGACCTATTGGTATAGCTTTAGAGTTTCACATCATCATCATGGTGTAATTGTTAAATTACAAGCAATGTTTCATATGTAATATGTCGGTACGTTTATAGTGTGTCTTCTTGCCACACTTAACATGCCTATACATTGGCTCACTGGTAATGGCCTGGAAGCAAACAGATGAAGGAAATGCTCGCACTACGGCAATGTTGTTATTTTACTGTCTGCAAAAATATTACCTCAACATAAGTTGCATGTTTCTCCGAGACCTATTACGATAGATTATTTGAAGACTCTAAATGGCGATGGTGTCACTGTCACCCCAGAAGTTCGCGCTTCCGCCCAGTTGTCTGTTTAGGAACTAAAGTCGGCTGATGAGGGTTATGTGAATCACGACGGAATAATGAACATTTAAGCGCATTAAGTCTGCTATGTAATCTTTCAGCATCACTGTATATTATATTATTTATTATTTTAAGTTCCTATTTTATTCAATAGTGTGAGGCTGGGTAGCGTAGTCGATAAAGTGAAAGGAGCGGGCTGGAAGTCCGAGGAATCGTGGTTCGATTTCTTGCAGGGGCAAGAGCTCTTCTTCAAAGAGTCCAGAACAAATCTGGAACTCACAGTCTGCTTGTCAATGGGTACCGGGAGCACTTTGTCTGGGGGCAAAGCGGCTGGGACGTGAAGCTGACCACTCAACTCCATCTAAGTGCCGAGATTAAGAATGAGTGGAGCTATACCTCCATTCCCCATATGCTTTCATGGCGTGCACAGGGACAACTCTATTTTGGTCAACAACTTCCTGTGGTACATTTTCCTGGTGATGATTTGTTCCAACCGAAGCATGTAACGTGATGTAACGACAGTTGTTCTGTTACTATACAGGGCGTCTTTTAGGGGGCACGAGGTGGCGCAGTTGGTTGAGGCACTGCGCAACAAACCGGAACGTCGCGGGTTCGATTCCCGATGGTGTCACTGGAATTTTTCACTGACATAACCGTTTCGGTCGCACTATGGCCCTGGGGTCGACTCAGCCTCTAACAGAAATGAGTACCAGGAATCTTTCCTGGGGGGTAAAGGCGGCCGGTGCATAGGGCTGACAACCTTACCACCTTCATGTGCCGATTGTCTAAAAACCTGGGAACCTCGACCTCCTGGAGCCCTAAGGGCCTGCCAAGGTCTGTATGGGACCCCTTTACCTTTACAGGGCGTCTTTTATCATGTCACTGGGCGCGGATGCAGGATTTCTGTGCGACAAGTTTCCATGCTGATGGCACGATAAAAGAGACACTATGTATTTTACGGAGTTGAGGGACCTATTTTGTGGTTGAATATGTATGGTAATGTGTTTAATCCAAAAGGGCTGACACCTCAGGACTCTGTTTCAGCACTCTATGTATTATCATACTATGTAATATCCATTTACGTTGTAGTGTATTACACGTAACACATGGCAAGATTGTCGTAAATATTTCTCGAGTCTTTGAATATTTGGCTACGCAACAGGAATATTAGACTACAGTTAAATTCTTAACATCAAGCATTTCGGCATTTATATTACACTGCAGGATATGGTTGCTTTCCTTGTGAATATTGCATAATTAGTATCGAAAACTTAAAAAAATGAATGACACAACAATTAAGAAAGTAAAGGTCACCCATATAATTAGCAAAAAAGAAGGGTTAACTAACTCCATGCAGCAGAGTCATTCATAAGCTAGTAGTTTCTCAGCTGGTTAAAAAAATTGCGTGTATTTATTGGAACTCGAAAGTTCTTTACCGTGTTCACAACAGCCCGCCACTTGTCCCTGTCGAGCCAGATTAATCCAGCCTACGCCTTCCTATCCTGTGCCTTTAAGATCCAGTTTAATACTACTCTTCCATCTATGCCAAGGTCTCATTCCTTCAGGTTTCCCGATCAAAATCCTGTATGCATATTTTCTTCTTTCCCATACACGCCACAAGCCGCTGCCATCCCATCCTCTTTGTTTTGATCCCCCGAATAATATTTGGTGAGGAGTACAAATCATTAAGCTCCTCGTTATGCAGTTTTCTCCAGTGTTCTCTTACTTTCTTTCTCTTAGGCCCAAATATCTTCCTCAGCACCCTATTCTCGTACACCCTCAGCCTGTGTTCTTCACTAAATGTGACGGTTTCACACCCATATAAAACAATAGGCAAAATGAGAGTTCTGTGTATTTTGGTCTTTAATTTATAGATAGGAGGCCGGAGGGCAAAGGATTCTGGACCGAATTGTACCTGGCATTCCCTCAATTTAACGTGCTCTTAATTTCTTCATACACGCAATTTTAATTTGTTAGTTTCGTTCCAAAGTATTTTAAATTTGCTATATTTTCAAAGGATTTATTACGTGTCTTTGTGACATGATTTTGTCCTGCATTCTGTTGCGAGACCTCAACATATACAGTCCAACTCGGTTATAACGTCATGAAAGGGACTGAATATTTTGTGTCGTTATAAACGAGTGTTGTTATAACCGAGGAGTTTAATGTTATTGTTAACAGTGAGGAATTGATCGGTACCACAGAATATCTGACGTTATAGACGAGGTGTCCCATAAACCGATGTCGTTATAACTGGGGTTGACTGTACTTAGTTTTCTTAGTTACTCCTAGAACAGCTCCCTACTAGCGACTAATAAAGCTTCTACGTTCTTTTTTGTGCTATGTGTTTTCGCCAAGTAAATAACGTCATTAGCGAATATCAAACGCTCATATATCCCATTCAGTTTCAGCCCTCCTTGTTTGCATGGACCTTCCTAATGGCATATCCTACAGCGAAGTTAAAAAGCAGTGACAATAAAGCATCTCTTTGTTTCAGACCATTCTGAATAGGCAAACTATCAGGCAAATGTTTGTCTATCTGGACTTTATTATAGGTTTCATTTAATCACATTTTAATTAATGGGTATACGAAGCTCGATTAGAATACAGTATTATACAAAACCTGCCTCCTGACTATCATAGGCTTTATAATCATACCCGAAAAGACTGAAATAGCTAATTCTTGCATATGTAAGATTTTATTTCCAACTACTGCACAATAAATTTATTTTTACACTCCTACATGTTTCGGCTGACTATTTCAGCCATCATCAGGGAGTCAACGTACATAGACATTTGTAGCGTATATCGTGTGTCTGAATGCTAATGTCTATGTACGTTGACTCCCTGATTATGGCTGAAATAGTCAGCCGAAACATGTAGGAGTGTAAAAATGAATTTATTGTGCAGTAGTTGGAGATAAAAACCTTACATATATAAAACAACTGCACGGAACATGTATAATATTAAGTAGCTAATTCTTGCATTTAACTCGTAACAGCCGTGGCCACCGTATATACTGACAACGGTACAAACTGAATATTATAACAGTTTTGGGCGTTCTGTGTTAGGTCATTGGTTAATGCCATTTTTATCGAATTCCCATCAACTGTTTTTAAACATTTGAATGCAGCTTTGTCATTCAAAGCCCCTTTTCTTTATGTCGTTAATGTATTCAGATTTGTAAAGCTCTCTTTTATTGTATCCTTTTACCGTTTGTATTTTCACTTCATTTGAGTTCGCTTCGTGTTTTACTTTTCAAAACTTTTATGGTTGAGTCGACGGTTTTTGTGTGTGTGTGTGTGTGTGTTTGCGTGTTGTTGGCCAAATGTCACTCATAATTGTTCCGATCGCCTCATGCTATCTATTCAAGGACTTCACGTGTTTCAGTCACTATTTACCTTGACCACTAAGTTCTGTCTTCAAAAAAAACATCTGGAATGTTAAATTACAGGTGCAGACCCTTCTGTCTGTCGCCTTGCGTGTTTGTGCGTTAATGCACTAAGTACGGCATCACATGAATATGTTTTGTTGTGCAGTTGAGCAATAGAACTCCTGCTTGGTAGTGTAGAGGTTCTGGTTTCGTATTTGTGTCCGAAAACCGGATATCCTGTTTGTTTCTTCTCCTCAGTCCCTCCGGGCAAGTTCCTGGATACTACTTCAAATCAGGCCACTGCCACTTTCAAATTCAGAGTTCATTGCATTATTCATATAGTGTGAGCTACTGTAACGTCATTAAATAAGCCACAAATAACGTGAAGTTTGCTATTGCCTATTATAATGTAGACAGAACTTCCTGACTGTTATTAGTTTATATTCGTGGACACCAACCAAGCTGTGTTTTCTGTACATGTGACACCGTCGGTCCGAGCGCATTATTTCACCTCCAGAAATGTTCAGTGCATTTCGATGGAACTTATGCTGAGGGCTGATAGGAATGACACGCACAGTCTGACTGTATGTTATCGTATTGTGTAGGAGCATTATGCAGTGTCATGGCGTAAAGGCCATGATAATCGTGACGACAGTGCCGGAGGTGCAAGCTCTGGCAACGGAAAGTGCTACTGGTCACACACATGCACACCACAAGACTGAACTCAGGCAGTGCATACAGTAGTTTAAGGTTACGTGCAACACGAAGCCTGGAGATCGCAGTTAGCCTGCACCGGCGGTGGGTAAATATTCGACTGACGTGCCGTGTAACTTGCTTATGCGAGCTTTAAAGCGGCACATCCGTAGCAATGTAAAACTGTGAACGCCCGATTTAGAGCTCTCATTTGCACCTTAGGATGTTTAAATGCACTCTTTAATTAATGTGAGTTAAAGAAAACATTAAACTCGGCGTAAGAGTATATTAAGGTAAAGGTAAAAGGTAAACATCCTAGAACAAGCCATGAAGGCCCGGAGGGGGAGTGGAGGTACGAGTATAGCTCTACTCTTCCTGTAACCTAGGTCCTATAGGGGGCTGGGTGGTCAACACCACGCCCCGGCCGCTTTACTCCCGGGAAAGAGAACCAATACCCATTGTACAAGAGGCTAGGTGGGCCCCAGGGCCAATCTGGACGGCTGCGGAAAATCTCGCCCCCCACCGGGATTCTATCCCTGGACCGTCCAGCCCATAGCGAGTCGCTATACCGACTACGCTATCCCTGCCCAATAAGCATATGTAGATACATTATATTCATGATACAGGTACACAAAGAAAGTACACGGTTCACATATGTTTCGTTGCAATCTTATTTTGTTGCCGAGCCTGTTTTGTCCAATCCTGACAGAAACGTACGTCTTGATTACATCGACATTTGTTTCTTTCTTGCCACTGGGACACTGGACGAAAATTCAGGACATTCTGAAAGTTCGTCAGCAGATGAACCAGTCAAATGACGAAAGAAGTTGAATATTTCAACTGCTGGTCTATTAGATAGAGCAGTTAAGACTTTAATGCACAGTGGTTATGCTGCTACTATATGTACCACTTGATTTAACATTGAAAACCTCTGGTCCTCTCCCACCCCCGCCTTGTATTTAAGTATTCCTTAAGTTTCTCGCAAGAAACGGAGACCATTTTCCTAAACATCCTTAGCAGGCCTTAGGATGGTATTACACTACTACGCTACGCCAGGTACTATAGTGAAATGTTGCTATTAGTGGACATTATCGAGTGTGGACTGCAGTTCTCCATTAACCCTTATCGGTGCAATGTTGAGTTAGCTCGACGATGCGTTCCATTGACCAGGTACAATGTCGAGCTCAGGTCGACGCGATTATTTTACAGTGTTTGTTGTTTTTCTCCAAGCTCATGCCATCTATTGCTCATTGAACTCTTAAAGTTCACAGATTTTCTGGAAATTTAATTGGAACCAGACTGTTGGAATTCACAACAAAGAATTTGGACTGAAGTCTGCTCTAACCGTTATTGGTCCAGTGTCGAGTTACACTCGACTGCTTTTGTTGTACCAGGACCAATGTCGAGCTCAAATCGACAGGTTATTTTACATTGTGTTGGTTTTACCTACGCTGCAGCCATTTTTTAACTTTCAAAGTTTATAGAGATTTCCTGGGAAATTAATTTGAACTAGACTATTAGAATTCATAAAAATAATTTTGACTGTAGTTCTGCTTTAAGACAGGATGGCATTTCACTAAAACTTATCGAATTTGTGTTATGAATAAATAGGTATCTGTTGTGTTTAGTTGGTGAATTAAACCTTCTGGGATGTGTCGTTATTGCGAGGCCTCCTGCTCGGGGAATTCACGGCACAGCTGTGTAAAGTGGCTTACATACCCACATGAAATGCAATTAGCAGCGTTGTTACACCGTGCATTAAATGATCGCTTTAACTGGCCGATGTTACAAGCTTGTAATATTTATAATAGGAGACAATAAATGCTAGTTGCTTACGGAAGACGTGGTTACTTTCATTGTCGGACAGATGATCATCATCGCCTGTAAAGCCACTTTCACTTGTGGATACTTGCCGCGTCGTGGGAACTGTGCACTTGCACAAATATTGGCTACGTGTCCGTTTCCCACCGAGTGTCTGTGTGACACAAGCCAAAGGAATTACCGGCGTTTGTTTACTTACCAAGTCTAGACTTGTTGTTGCAAGTACAAATGTTTGTCAAATAAACCAGTCATTGAAACAGTGTGACAGTTATTCACCTGGTCTCTTGTAAGGAGAGTATCGTCAATCATAACAGTCTTGGTATAATAAGTTGAACTTCGTATAATAAATTCAACTAATTATACGAAGATTGTTGTGATTGACGATACTGCCCTTACCTTTGTATATTTGTATCACAACGGGATGTTACACTTAAAAAAAAAACTCTTGTGCAATGCACAATTATTGGCGCATTTGTCAAATACGCTACTCATGGGAACGCTGCTTAAGAGACTTCCAGTTAAGTTTTGAAGGGGCCTATTCCAGTATTATACGTATCTAGAAATGGTTAAGTCGTCTTGAACAACTGTGTGTATATTATGTCTAATGGACGGGGTATGGTGGGGGGGGGGGGGGGAGGTACACAGGGCAGAAAATATGATTGGACATTACGACGTGTATTCAAGGGGACTGTGTGCAAACTTCAAACCTGATACCTAGCAAACTACTGTACGTACCATCACATTCATACTCATTGAGGTGAGAACCTCTGATCTTACATTTGTTGCACTTTGCTGACGTTATGGCAAATGAGGTGCTGGTGATTGCAGGGAGAGACAGTCTTATAATGAGATAATTCACATGTTCTGTATAGTGCACAAATCAGTACTTTCCACTGGCAACTGCACTGTAGATTTTTTCTTGTTTGCTACCATTTTATTCCAGAAACATATCACGGAAGTGATATTCAATATCTGATATCAATATGCCGTCAGTTATCGTATACAGTATTCTTCAGACGTTCTCTGTACATGAGTGGAAAAGAAACATAGAGCAAATGTGGTACCTTCTTGTAATATGGTGTGTGTTATCAGTTAATTACAGTACTTGAACTTTGATAAATTGTTTAAGTGTGGGTTTAATATCTAACAAACATCTGTGCGAAGTTACAGAAAACGTATTTTAAGTGACTGAATAATAAATATTCCAAAAAATAAAATGCCCAAATTCCCTAATCTAAGATCTTCTGCAAGTTTATTTTTATCTTTTCGAAGTATGTGTGAATGGATCGTCCGCATGGAACAACTCGGCTCCCACTGGACGGATTTTCATGAAATTTGGGTATTTTTCGAAAATCTGTAGAGAAAATTTATGTTTAATTAAAATCTTACAAAAATAACGGGTACTTTACAGGAAGAGCTGTGTACCTTTGTGATAATATCTCGCCGTATTCTTCTTACAATGAGAAATGTTTCAGACAAAAGTTGTAGAGAAAATCAAAACACGCATTTTATGTTCAGAAAATCGTGCCGTTTATGAGATAACGAAGAATAATATGGTACAGCCAGACAGGCCACAGATGACAATATAATACGGAGCATGCGCTTTGCATGCTGGATAACTAAGGCTACAAACACGCTCAGAATATCTAATACTTATTGCTTTTCCACGGCTACAATTGTTACGCGAACGCGCCTCAATGTTGTGTTATACCTACATTGCCTGTCTTGTTTTAGATTGCAAGCAGTTGCCGTATCTTTTGTCTTTCACACTGCCATCTTTTTGAGACTTAATCTTCTTGTAGCAAACTGTTTAGTTTTATGCGCGTTTATCAAGAGTCTGTCCCTGACGTTTGTAAACATAGTTTACAGCTCGTTATCACAATCAATTTCTCTAAGAGATTAGACAGAAATTGAACTTAGATCTATTGAGATGTGACTGACACTTCATATGAACGAAGTTCAAGTGCATGTGTGAACGTTGTGATGTGCACACATTATGCTGTTGATAGACGTCTGGAAATATTTGTATTACTGCTTTAACACCATTATCGTTACTGATTTCAAGTAGACTGTATTTTCCAATTGTCAGAGTGTAAATATCTTTTCTCCCTAATGTTCCATGTAAATCTGCTGATAATTTTGTGATACCACATGCATGGAATAATCAAATGTACACTCCACATACTTATAAAGTTGTCCGATAATCATCTTTTGATCCTTTATTGAAGCATGCACATCTGAACAGTGGCCACTTAATGTTGTGGGTTATCTCCTATTACTGGCACATTCTTCTGCCTTAAAAATTGCTGATTTCATTTCGTAATGTACAAATAAGCCTGTCTGTAAGTGGTAAAAAGCTATTCCATAACAGGCCTTGACAGGCCCTTAGGGCTCCAGGAGGTTGAGGCTCCCAGATTTCAAGACAATCGGCACATGACGGTAGTAAGGTTGTCAGCCCTGCGCACCGGCCGCCTTTGCCCCTAGGAAGTATCCCTTGTACTCATTTCTGTTAGAGGCTGAGTCGACCCCAAGGCCATAGTGTGGCCGAAAGGATTAAGTCAATAAAAAATCCCATTGACTCCATCAGGAATCGAAACCACGACCTTCCGGCTTGTAGCACAGTGCCTTAACCAACTGCCGTACCGTTTACCCCATAATTTCCATAATTAAGTGAACATGTTGCCAGGAATTGTGTCTAGGGGAGAGGAGGTATAGCTCCATTCTTTCTTAAACTCTGGCACTAGAGGAGATGAGTGGTTAGTTGTGCACCCCAATTGCTTTACCTCTGGGAAAAGAAGCCCCAGTACCTGTTTTACAGGAGGCTGGGTGGGCCCCAAACTGGTCTGCATGTAGTGGTGAAAAATCTCTACCCATGCCACATATCGAATCCCATTTGTCTAGTCATCCAGTATCATTTCCTACTTGTTCATTGCCACCCATTTCCCATCTGATCTGCATTTCCATTAAATTTAACTTTAACTTTGCTAATTATCTTAAATCTGTTTTCGGTGAACTTGCCTTATATAGACTTCGGACATACCAAGTTCCAAATACTGTGTCTGTTTGCTCTTAGGTCATTTCAGATTACTCTACAACTTTCAAGCCCAGTATAATATTTTGTAACAAGCTGTTTCTTTTTATAATGAGGTGCTGTTAGCCCCTGCCCACCAATGAACGACCACTCCATGGCTATCCTTGACTGATTCTTGTCCTTGCTTATGTTGTGACTTAAGCTCTTAAAGGGACCTATAAGACCCAACTGACTTCTTATTCGTTATTATTGCAGTTACTGTCCACCATCCACAAGTCAGAGAGGAAAACAAATTTAACTGTTTTCACCTTTGGAACCATTAAATTATTTCTGCCTACTGTTTTTATTATGACTTATAATAGGCTTGTGACAAATGAGACATCCTCTACTGTGTATAAATGTAATGTGTGCAGAGGGAACCCGATAATCTATGATACTGAAATCTGTGCATTTCTGAAACTTGTGGTATAAGTCATTTTCTGATTATTGCATGATATCTATTTTTCACAAATTTACTTGCAAAGAATACAGTTCTGTAATATGCATTCTCCTTCAACAGTATATGCTTTATAGTAGTCAAAAACTGTAGAAGACTTTTATAAGCATCAAACAAATATAAAGGCAAAATCAGGTAAGTTATATAAATTCAAAATCTCCCTGTTTTTTAATTTCTTAGCTTTACTGCCATGGTATGAACACCCAAGAATTGTGTATGTGACTATGTTCTGTCATAGAACAAAGGAACAAAATATTACCTTTTCCAAATCAGAAATAGGAAAATGTTAGGAATGTGACTCCTACACTGACTGCAGTGCAGTCATAACCAACATCAAATGCAGAGGCCACAGTTCTAACAATGTAATTGTAATACTCTCAAGCTATTAAAGTGCTTGACTAGTCTAATAATCACTGCTTGTTTTCTGGCATTGTCTAGTTTCTCAACTGGAGGAGAAGAAGCTGTTGGTGTTATTGAATCCAAAGAGTGGTCCAGGAAAGGCGCGAGAGCTCTTCCAGCAGAGGGTTGTTCCTGTGCTGGCGGAAGCAGAAGTGGGTTTCGACTTGTATGTGACAAAACACGCAAACTATGCTCGAGATTTTGTGCGCACAAAAGATATTTATCAGTGGCGTGGTGTGGTTGTGGTGGGAGGTGATGGAATTGTCTTTGAGGTAATCAATGGACTGTTTGAACGTGAAGACTGGCAGAGAGCTGTAAAAGAACTGCCAATTGGAGTCATTCCATGTGGATCTGGTAATGGGTTGGCCAAATCTATCAGCTATGCTGTTCAGTAAGTCTGATTTTGGATTCTTCAAGAATCAGAAAACATAATTTTTTTGTTTTTTCAGAGTTTAATTACGTTGCTTATAATTAACAAGTCATGCAGAATTCTGTGTAAATCTACTTAAAATCCCATACTCTGACATCACTGAATCTTGGCTGTCATTTGTGAGTCAAAAAAATTTACTGTGTTATAGTCCTGGTCACAGGAATATAATTCAACTCAGAAGCTAGGACAGAAGATGGCTTGTTTCAGAACTGAACCATTAATTGCATTAGCATTTATGTCAAGGTAACATGATAATGGAGCCTCATTTTCAAAAGTAACGCCCAACTTTGAGGTTTCACATAAAATCTAATAAAAATCCTCCCATACATGGTGAGAAAATGATAATTGCAATAATACACTATTATTAACATCATACATTGTAAACCTTGTTTCCTGCAGATAGAAAGTCTTGCTATAAATGATGACGAAATTCGTACGATAATAGCAATGGTTTACATTGTCAAAGGCAAAAATTGTCCCCTTGCATATTTGAGCACCACTCCATTAAGGCGTCTGGAGGAATGGAGTTATAGCTCCATGCATTCTTAAACTTGGCACTAAATGGAAGTGAGTGATCAGCTTCACACCCTGGCCGCCTTATCTTAGGGGAAAGAGCACTTAATACAACCCTTGTTGTGTACACAACATGACTATGCCATATTACATTTAGCATTACTGGCTTTGAACTTCCTCCATCATTTTAGTAAGTGCGTCTTTTGTTTAAAAAAGTGTGCGTACTCACTCCTTTACTGCAGGTGAAGTCGAAAATTCCTCTTGTCTTTATACAAAAAAGAAATAAAACACAAGATTTGTTGATATTCTTGTTTCACAATGTGGTAATCATGTTGGAATAAAAACAAATAAGATTGTTTTTCCTGAGTTCTGAATTTGTAATACTCATCCAATGTGACACCATCAGCAAAGGTGCTGGTATGCTGTAGCATTGCATACCATCACAAAGAAAGCACTGATCTTTAGTACTCCAAACACAACACACTGTTTTGGAAACCAGGTCTGTTTCCTTTCTCACCTAAGGATGGAAACAGTCAGTTGCTAAAAATTTTTTTTGGGAGGACTAAGATGAATGCAATCCACAAACCCATGAAGACTAGTTTTCATTCTTTAGGTGTGGACTCTTTAAATTGAAATATCAGACAAATGTACAATTTAATCACATTAATTGTTTATTTTCATTGTCCTACATGTTTCGAACCCTTAATTTGGGTTCATCTTCAGGGACACTTTATCTAAAATCGCACACTAGTTACACCAACTGGCACAATTGTTTACATGAATTCTTTACATACACTGTGTAAAACAAAAGTTAAAAAACAGTACTGTTCTCACCACCCAACAGGCAACTTACTCCGATAAACAGGATATCAAAACAGCATAGATTGTTCAACTTTTATACAATTTTTAACCAATGTAAGACTGGAACAACCAACAACCACAATTTTTAACTTTTATTTGTTTTAAAACAGTGTATGTGAACAATTTTAAAGAATTCATGTAAACAATTGTGCCAGTTGGTGTAACTAGTGTGCGATTTTAGATAATGTGTCCCTGAAGATGAAACCAAATTAAGGGTTCGAAACATGTAGGACAGTGAAAATACACAATTAATGTGATTAAATTGTACGTTTGTCGGACTTTAAATATAAAGTTAAAATGTACGGAATTAATAATATTAAGTTTATGAAATACCAGACTCTGAGATAACCTTCAGGTGTGCTTTGCTCCTGGCTGATTAAATCTCTACATCTGCTTTGTAGTTTTATTACGATGGATTTCCCTTTTCAAATAGAGTACACGCAACCACATTTATTGACAGACGTATATGGTGCCTCTTTTTAATAATAATACAGAACATGAAAATTAAAATTGTCTTGTGTCTTGAACTGAATGAGAAATATCAGCTATTTAATGCTTACCAGAATAGTGAAAGAAAAGCCTTACATAGAGAAGATGAAAACAAGTAACATGATTTTTTTATAGCAAATGTGAGAAATTTTACAGGATGGGTGAAGTAAGTTTTATCTTAAGCACTACTGTACAGTATTTACGAGTACCGGTATATTAAAGGTTTATTTTCAAGCATGAGGTCTACTTTATGGTTATTCATGTCACCAACATTGTGGTACTTCATTTTAACGATGGTATACATTCAGTGCTACAAACTGTAGATCTCCATATACCAAATTCTACAGCCATTGTTTATTGAGCAGGTAGTCAGCTTTCAAAGAACAACATTGTTCAAGAGAGTATATGGAGTTCCTGTTTATTATCTAGATGCAATGGATAGCTATACAGAATTTACAGAAGAATTTGGAAGATTTAATTTTGAATGTAGTCATCCCTAATGTGAATGTTCATATGTTTCAGGGAACCATATGACAAGAATCCTGTTCTTATTTCCACACTCTTTGTGATCAAATGTAGGCATGCAGCTATGGATTTGGTTCGAGTGGAGACAAAGTCTCAGGTTTGTATGCTGGTTATCTGTCTGTTCAGGAGTGAAGGAATGGTGCATGTTAGATTTCAGGTTCTCATGGCAACACATATTAATATGACAGCCTTCTGTGATGTGATGCCATGTAGTTTGGTGGACAGATATCGAAGTTTTTGAGGAACCTGCTGCCTCCACCTTCGGGCTGTGTTCTGATCTGAAGATAGGCAGCAGGTTCCTGAAAAATCAACCGAAATACAGGGCATCACATCATAGAAGTTATTGTAACACTCCTCAGGTCTGTTCATGTCACCAACTGCTCTACTTGAATGTGTTTCAGAATTATTTTTGGTCTTTATGCATCTTTTTTTTGGGGCAGAGCTACATTGGAAATTCTTCTTTTGAGTTCTTCAAGCTATTCTTTCCCTGTCCTTAAGTATGTTTCTTAGGAAAAATTTGATAATGTTTGACTTACAAAGGGTTTCTAATTAATTTTTTATCCAGACAATAGTTGTGATTCACTGCCCCCATTCCTGTCTTTGTCTGTATATTTCAATGGGATGTCACACATAAATATTTTACCTTCCAGTCAGGCTTTACATATCAGTCTGTATAAAAATACCAAAAAAAAAAAGTATAGTTGTGAATGACGGCCTCCATTCCTCTCTTTAGAAAATAAATCATAATTTTATTGAAAGTATTACTGAAGTGTACACAAAATGTAATGGAAATTATTTTAGCAGAAGAAGAAGCAAAGCATAATGTATGTATTGTTATTTTAGTTAGCATCTTGTTCAGTGTCATTCAAGGCTGTGTTAAGGACCTCGGTGTGAATTGTCATGCCCTCACTATACAACTCTGCGATTACCAATACGAACAGTGAACATGGGATCAGGTTTGGAATTTTTGAAGAGATATTTCTTTGTGATATTGTTGGGTAAACTGTAAGTATTAAACATCTCACTCTGAAGTAGACACTGAATTATAAAAATTTTCAATTCACACAAATCCATATGGTGACCAGGTTACTGGCTGGATGATCTGGGATTTGACTCCTGGCAGGGAAAAGGGATTTCTCTCTTCTACAAAATGTCAGGGTTGGCTGTGGGGCCCATGCAGCCTCCTATTCAGTGGGTACCAGGAGATGTTTTTTCTTGGGTACAAGCAGCTGGGGCATGAAGTTGACCACTTACCTCCATCTAGCACTGGGTTTAACAATGTTTGGAGCTATTCCTCTAGTCTGCAAGTCCTCTAGTATGCCTGCAAGATATAGACAGGGATAATTTTATCTTTACCTTCAGTTTACACAACTTTGCGCTGGTAGAAGATAATATTGCAGAGTATCTAAGAGAAATAGTTTGAAAAGTTTGGCTTGAGCTTGCTCAGGAGAGAACATTCATGTTCAGTGAATATCTATCACCGTGGGACTGCTATTAGTTTATTCAGTTATGCTTTTACAACTGCGTGGGTGGAATAGAAGGACTTGGGGAATGCAGTTTATAGAAGTGACTGTGACACACTTTTAAGGCTTTGTCATGACATTTGCCTTGAAGGGACTGAGGAAGACATCAAGATGAAGACAGTCAGCCTCTGGGCCAAGAATCAAGTGGTACAGAAGAGCTAACGATTCAACCACAGTGTTCATTTCACTTTCAAGGTTAATGCTTTTGTCATTCTTAATCACTTCCTTTATTAATAAATAAGAAGCTCTTGGCACATCCCATAAAGCCTACTTCCCTACTGTGCAGACTTCCACTGCTACCAATCCTGTGTTGTAGTGTTATGTTTAGATAACACTGTACAACAAATTTTGACTTTCTTTCTGCTTCGGAAAGGAAATATGTTTTCCTTTATAGATTTTGGGACGCTGAACACGAAAATGGTCACGAAAAGGCTTGATTGGCTACAGTTTCAAAAAAATTTATCTAACTTAGTTATACATGCCTTACACACTATATTCTTTACATAATGTATACTGACTGGCTTGCCTTGATTAAATGCGCTGCCTCTTCGCCTGCCATTTGTACGTAAGTCCAGGAGAATTCCTTATTACCGTTCAGCAATAGTCGGCTAACATTGATGAACTCCACTTGCCCTGGTAACTCTTCTCCATTGCTGCGATATCAAGATGAAAACGTTCGCCATGCTCATAACTCAGTGCCCCACAGTTTTCCGGGAAAAAATCCAGGTGAGAGTGCAGAAAATGGATCTTTAAAGACATATTGCAGCCTAATTCCGCATAGGACAACAACAGGTTTTCAACAAGCTCCTTGTAGTTGTCAGCCTTATTATTTCCTAGAAAGTTGGTTGCTACAAGACGGAAATCATTCCACGCCCTCTTGTTGTTGCACTGAGAATGTGGTCGAACTGTTCATCTCTGAAGAGCTTGCAGATCTGAGAACTGATAAAAACAACAACCTTGATTTTGCAGCACTGATTCCTGGGAATTTCTCAGCAAGGTACCTAAACGCTGGCCATGTCTGATCCATAGCCTTAACGAAGTTCTTTATTAGTCCTAGTTTGATGTGCAGAGGAGGCAGCAAAATGTTGCTGGATTCTACCAGCGGTAGATGCTATACATTCTTTGTTCCCGGTTCTAGTGACTGTCGGGAAGGCCAGTCCCTCCTCTTGTAATGGGAAGTCTTTGCCCGACTGTCGCATTCACACAAGAAACAGCAAAACTTCGTATAGCCCTTCTGCAGTCCAAACAATACAGCAACAACTTTCAAGTCTCCACAAAGCTGCCATTGGTATTTCTTGTAGTTTACGCAGTTTAGAAGTTTAGATGATTCAATCATATTGACTGCTAACTAACTGGAATTGATGGCAACACGTTGCCATTATGGAGCGGAACAGCTTTCAGACTTCACTTCGATGAGTCTACAAACAGTCTCCATTCCTCAGGCTTATGATTAATATTCAGGGCTGTCATCAGACCATCAACATCGTTGCAGGCAACAAGGTTACCTTCCTTCTAAAGAAATGAGCCAGACGTTCTTGGCGGGAACAGATTGCAGACACTTTCACATTATCATCGAGGAGATTCCACTGTTGTAGTCTCGACACCAGCAGTTCCAGATCTCTGACAAGATCGTTTAATTCATTCTGTGTGATCCTTTGTTGTTCAGCAGACATCATGTTGTGTGCGAACTCATGATCTTTTGATGTTGATGGCTCAGATATATCACAAATTTCGTCATCCTCTTCTTTTTCCAATTCCAGTGTAACTATTTCTGGAGGTTCCGGAACAGGACGTCCTTCACCGTGAGGTACTGGCCGCATAGCAGATGGTAAATTCGGATAGCATAAAGTCCACTTTTTTTTCTTTGAAAACCCTTGCTGGATGTGAGGCACCATGCAGAAGTAACAGTCACTGATATGATTCGTCTGCTCTCTCCACACCGTGGGTATGGCAAAAGGCATTGATCGCCTTTTGTGGCTTAATCACTTTCGAAGGTTTGCTGCACAAGTTTTGCAGCACTGTGCAGTGCCCAGCTCTTGTCCTGGTCCTCAATCTGGCATCCAAAGTAAAGATGGTAGGCTTTCCTGATGATCGGGGTTATGGCACGCTTGTATGATGAAAACGTCACCTCCCCACAAATATGACAAAAATTATCTGCACTGTTCACGCACTTTCATTGCATCCTTATTGAAGTTCGGCCAAGAAATGGCTGTATAAAACTTTTAGGGCATTTGTAAACACTTCACGCTGCGAAAGACGACTTTTTGAAATGAGAAACACATGTGTACAATGCAACTCCCTGGAAGGAACTGAAATGCAAAACATTGGGAGTGGCAATACCTGGGAGCTGATTTCATCATCCACTTTGCCCTGCTGCACTGCTCCACCCTTCTGATAAACAGCAAGTAGGCTGATGCAATGCCTGGATGCTGACTGCATCATTCTCTTCACGTTAAGAGTTGCCAGATCGTTGCTCTAAGCCACTCATCGCCAAAAGCAGTGTATGAGTAAAGTGTAGAAATTGGGGCCCATCCCAGATCTTTGAAAGTAGAGCCAATTAACAATTTTAATTGTCATATTCATGCTCAGTGCCCCAAAATTAGTAAAGATTTATTACTTTCACCTCCGAAGCATTTTCACTGTTGTTCTGTGTAATATAAATACATAATCCCAACACTAAGATGCAATTTAGGTCATGGGTTAGCATGCCGGTTTCGTTATAAATGGTACTGGGATCAAATCCTACTTGAGTCAGAACACTGGATGAAATAAACTGATGTACATACAGTAGTTTGATAATTGCTTTTTATGTCTGTAACAAGAATAACAGAAACAATAAACACACTAGTATCATTATAATGGCTGAACTATGCTCTGCATGGGGTCTGAGTACAGTATACTCATATATATTGAAACACCATGCAGGCAATTATTTTTAAAATTGAGTTGGACAGTGATATGTATTGCCCTGTGTACACTGGCTGCATTAAAGACAGTGTTTTCAGTATAACCACATTGCTGTACAATATGTCACTCCAATTTTTAATGCCTCTTACGCTTTTTTTCTGAAGGAAATGCTATAAACATACCATTTGCATTTGGTATTAATGCTTCAAGAAATTGAAGTTTATTTGGTTGTTGTGTGTGTGGAGTGTTCTACATCATGTGTTTTTGTGTGCTACTTAGTTTTATGTGGTGTGAGATTTTGGTTATTATGTTATTGTTGTTCACCTTTTGGGTTCAGCTACAACAAACAGTGTGCTACATATACAAGAGACACAGAGTATTCTTAATCCTACATTTTTACGCATGATGACATCATTAATGACATAATATAGTTTTATCACATGTACAAGATTTGGTTAGAAAGTAAGTTCACAATGTGAGTTTTTAGGATTTGCAGTCATGTAGATGAGGTGTCCATGATGCCACATTGCTGGGTAACTGGTTCCCAACATTTGGAGACAATGTAGTGGTCTTGAAAAGGTGGGAACCAGTTACCCAGTGATGCAGCATCATATCCCAGAAGAACAGGTACCTAAGTTCACAGTTTGTATGTTTTGGTTATGTACTCGAATAAGAACAGTTCAGATTTACTTGTACTGCTATCCCACTGCTTTTCTCCATAGTCCGCCACATTTGAGACATTTATCGTGTCATGGATCAAGCTTCTCTTTTCCATGTTGATGTCATTCTGTGTTCTGTGTTATCAGCCATTGTGCCACAACTGTTCCAACTTCACGATCATCTTTAAATATGTGGCAGCTAACATCGTTGTCAGGTACTGGAAACTGATGATAATCACTCAGCAACAAATTTCCCTGATATGATCACAGTCAATATAGGTTCTTTAGTTAAGAACTTACATGCTGTATAAACTTAATTTCTCATCAACCCTTAAACGTTTAATCTTCAGCAAAATTCTGTTAATCCGACTTGCACAGGACCAGACAGATACTGCATTATCGAATATTCCTGATTATTAGAATGTACTTGTACCACGTTCTTACAGGTAACTGTTTGTTACTGCTTGTATACTTGGGCTGTCCAACTAATCAGAAGAGTATTACATTTGGATATCTCCTTCATCTGCTGGTTCAGGGTCGCTGATCTTATACTAAATAAACATTTTGGTGAGGTTGCATGGAAAGCTGGATTCCAATGTTGGAGCACTGGGATGACACCCCTCCTGGTGGAGATTGCCCTCAAATAACAATGTTCGTACAGTTATGTTTCACGTGCTGGGATGACATCATAAGTTGATGTAGAAGGAGACGAGGGGTCAGGAGATACCACAATGGCTGATGTGCAGACCCTCAAGGAGACCTTTTTGAACATGTCCCCGAGATCTGCCTCTTTCATTGATGAAGCTTTTTTCTGGTAAAAAGCAGGACTTCTAGTCTTGGGACTGCTCTCCTCAAGGCCCAAATTATCAGGATTCCCAGATTATCGGATGTCAGATTAAAGGAATTTTTCTGTACTTGAATTTGTTATTTGAAGGATATACAGGGATTTGTTTGATTCACTGTACGTAAATGAATGTAAACCGTTATCACATAAGTCACTGCTGCCTTAAACATGTGTGTTCGTGAACTGAAAACAAAACATAATTGTGTCATGCAACTTTCGATTATGTTTCGTCTGTTTGTTAGTATTCAGTGTCAGAACGTCCCTTTGTTGTTTGCTGGCATACATTGCATTTTTTTGTTCTTCAGTTCATCAAAGTGTTTCAACGAAGACATGTCCTCAGAAATAAAATGACAGTCAGTCAGATTAGATTAGGTTAGATTAGATTATTTATTCAGTCCATCCAGTCATACACATGACACTGGACACATCAAATACATTGTACATATAAAACATTCATCAATTTCAGTCACAAATTATATTAACAAAAATTATTGAAAACATAGTACATTAGAATATAGTACAAAGTTTATCAAGATTAACACATTCATCAATCTCAGTCACAAATTATATTAACAAAAATTATTGAAAACATAGTAAATTAGAATATAATGCAAAGTTTATCAAGATTATCCAATACACACTTACACAGCAATGCATGGCACAGCAATATAAACTATCAAAACAATTAAAATAATAAAATTGTGCATAAGAAGAAAAACCTACCAGTAAAACCTAGTAAGACATATATTCATCCACAGAATAAAAAGTATGCTGCAATAAAAAGACTTTAGTCTTTTTTTAAAATTCCCTTATCTTTTCTAGTTCCTTTATTGTATTAGGCAATTTATTGTACAATTTTATGCCCACATTTCCACTAGAATTTTTAAAAAGAGTGGTTCTGCAGAACTGAACATGAAGATCCTTTTTTTGGCGTGTACAATGGTCATATACTTCTTCATTACATTTCATCTTATTCATATTCGATTTTACATTACACACAACCTCACTTATATATAGACATGGCAATGGAAGTATATTAAGTTCTTTAAAAAGCTTTCTACAAGAGGCGTATCGGCCCGCTTTACCTATTAACCTTATTACTTTCTTTTGTAATCTAAAAATCCTTATACTTTCAGGATCACAACCCCACAGGGTCAACCCATATCTCAGATGAACATGAAAACATGCAAAATACATGGTTCTTAGGATATATGGACTCGTTACATTCTTTAAGGAATTAATTATGTAATAGCTTGTACTTAACTTAGAACTTAAATATTTGATATGACTATTCCACTTCATATTCCACTTAATCAGTCATGTACTGAAACGCATGTGAATCAGTGTGCAGTGAATGGAAATGGTGAGAAAAATTGGTTCTGTAAACAGGAGTGTATTGGTTACAACCTAGATGCACAGATAGGGGTGTAGTGTGCAAGATCTGAGGTTCTGAGAACGGTGTTGGTGAGGATGCAAGTCTTCTGGGATATTAGACCATCTTGACTGGTTGATGTGGTGTAACAGTCCCAGAAGACCTGAACATTCAGGAGTGTGTTTTTAACAATTTATGTGCACAAGTAAGTGTGTCATGGTTACAACTTAATGGGAATGTAATGGTTATGATTTGTGCACAGTGATTACAACTCCTATTTCAAGTTTCTGCAGTACCTACTTTGATCCTGGCCAGACTCAAATGTCAGTTTATTTTTGTGGTTTTCATCAGACTCCCCCAAGTGCCCCCAAGTCTTTATTTGTTGTATGTTATTACAAAACCAATTTAAAAATTGTTTGCTTGTGTGTGTGTGTGTGTGTGTGTGAAAGAGAGAGAGAGAGAATGACAAAGACGTATTTCTTTAATTGTAAACATGTTTATCTGCTTTAAAGATATTAAAGGTTCATCCAAGACAGGAAAGATAAAATTGATAAATGATATTCATAAATAAATGAGCACGTGGTTTATATACTACTTTCACACTCTATGCTTCGTATTACACATATAATCAAGTCTCTTTAAGAAATTAGAGATTTTACCTTTTCCATGCCAATATGTATTTTCATTAATGAACTTCATTGTAAATAACAATGAAAATTTTCAAAGAAATCCATCTGTACACAGCATTAATACAAGGAATAAGCACCATCATCATTGACCAAATGCCAACCTTTCATGTTTTCAGAGAAGCACATTCTGTGTTGGCATCAGAATTTTTACCAGTTTACCACATTGTCTCACAAGTCTTAGAAATGAAAATGCACAGTTTATAGTAGCATTAAGAAGATACGTAAATACACATTTCTTTTACTCTGTAGATGAATAACACCATATATGAAGTCAGTATGTAGTACTTGTATTGCATTAATTTTGTATATTTAGCATATTTTATATAGTTTGTATGTTGATGACTTATTCCACATCCTGCTGTCATTTTGGCAAACTTGGATCCATGGAATGTATGTATGCATGTATGTATGTATGTATGTATGTAGGTGTGTATGTATGTATGTATGTATATAGGTAGGTATGTGTATATGTAGGTATGTGTATGTATGTATGTATGTATGTATGTACATATGCATGCATGATACCACAGATTGACAGTTCTAACCAACCAACCAACGAAGTAACTGACTGACTAGCCAGCTGGCTGGCTGGCTGACTGACTGACTGACTGATTGACTGACTGACTGACTGACTGACTGAAGCCTTGGCTGAGAACCTGATTGACTGGCTGACTGAAGCCTTGGCTGAGAACCTTCCCTTAGAATTTACAATATTCATATATTAAATAATTTTTTTCGTGTAGAATTTGAATGTTAATTACAATTACCACAGGAGCCCACCATTTAATATTATTCTGAGTCAGTTCACATTGCCACAACTTATATTTCTAACATTTATTTTAATATGTTCTGCCAATCATACTTTGGTCTCGCATCTGAATTGAATCAGCATGTGCTATATTGTTATCCCGTCTCCTATCTGCCATCAGCCTCAGAGCTGACCAATGTCACTGTTAATTAAAGAAGATGATTGCCTATCTTGGCCATAGAAGCAGCTATACAAATTCCTGAAATAAGTGGAATTTGCTGTCACAGAATATTTAAAAATGATCATCAGCTGCTGCAGTAATAACCTGAAGGTTTTTCTTTTCAGTTCCTGTTTTCCTTCCTGTCTGTGGGCTGGGGTCTCCTGTCAGACATTGATATTGAATCTGAGAGATTACGGGCCATTGGTGGGCAGCGATTCACGGTGTGGAGTGTAGCTAGGCTCATAGGTCAGTAAATGGGAAGTTCTAAGGCTGATAACTGATTGTTGATACTCATGCACCAATTTTGTTTGTATATCTGTACATTCTACACATGTACACACACAGAAAAAGGCAAACGAGATCTTGGAAGGAACGTGCAAGACCTACTGGAATTCAGTTTTATCTAATTGGGGTGGTAATGGAAGCATGTAGTATAGGGAACTACAAGGTTTAAACCTGTTTGTTCACTATTACACACACACACACACACGCAGAGACACAGAAAGAGGGAGAGAGATAGGGTCCTAATCTTATCTGAGAACTGTCATTTGTCATGTCTTGTCATTGCTGAGCCGCACGTGTGGGCGGTCTGTGGCATGGGCTACATTAATGCAATAAACTAGCCAACATGAAGCGACAGTTGATTGCTGTTGGGTAAAATAATGATGTGAAATATATATGTATATATATATATATATATATATATATATATATGAAAAATGAACCAAAAATGCTGTCTGTGTCTTACTGAATTATTTTGTCATTGCCTGACATCTTTTGGTAACATTTGATACTGTTTCTGTCACTGATACTGCCTTATGTAAAGTAGTGAGAACTAATCATCAGTCACTTAGGAGCCAAAGAAAATATGCATGAGTGACGTTTGTCAGATTCATTGAATGGTTTAAGTATGAACTGGATTCACTTTCTTACAAGAAACTGTGTGTTTAAGTACCACATTTGTTTAATCAATATATTGACCAACTTGTGCACTTAGTAAAATACATTCAGAAGCAATTATAAAACTCCTACATGTTTTGGCACTGGGGTGCCATCATCAGGGAGTTATTCAGAACAAAGGAGTAACAAGGCTAACAGCTAATCTAGGTATTGCTGTTGGCCTTGTTACTCCTTTGTTCTGAATAACTCGCTGATGATAGCATCCCAGTGCCAAAACATGTAGGAGTTTTATAATTGCCTCTGAATGTATTTTATTAAGTGCATAAGTCGGTCAATGTATTGATTGTAAGAATATGCACGTATAAATAACATAACATTCACATTTGTTTAAGTTTACAGTCCTAGTTAACTTACTGTTTTCTTAGAAGTAATATTTATTTGTCTAAGATTCAGATTTAGTGTTCATAATTAAGTTGCAAAGTTTGTGAATATGGATTGAGACATGTTTTTTGAAAACTGAATGTAATTGTTATCAGTGTTCCTTGTCTGTGAATTAATAGAAAGCTCTTGCATTCAGTCTATAGATAATGCATGCATCTTATGCTGTTTGCTAAACCATATTGTATGAGAACATCACTCACAGATGGCAGCAGGAACCACTTGAAGCAATCAGTATATACATAAAAGTATACTTGCAATGTCTGTGATCTGTTGCATGGAAGTTTACAAGCATGCTTATGGTTGTTAACTGGTTTAAAACTGGTTGGGGTAGCATATGTGAATGAAAGGAGATAACTGGTTTTGTTAAAAGGAATGTAATATTTCTGTATGCAAATTACAAATTCTGTGAAAATATTAACTAACCAACTCCATGGAGCAAGGCCTTTCTTGAGATGCTAATAGCTATCTGCTTGTTGAGAAATTCCCTGCATTCTGTGGAACCTGAAGGTTTATTACCATGTTCACAACATCCCACCACTTGTCCCTGGCCTGAGCCAGATAGATCCAGTTTATGCCCTTCCATTCGATCTGTTTAAGATCCATTTTAATATTACCCTCCCGTCTACCATAGGTTTTCCAAGTGGCCTCTTTCATACATAAAATAAATTACCTCATGAGTTTCACCTACATAAACAGGTTGTCAGCAACATTCTTGTGATGCAGCATGAGCTCATGTTATTCATGGAATGGAAAGTCAACTCGTCACTACTGAAGACGTTAATAAATGAAACATGCACTATTAATATTTTGTCTGCACATTAGAACAGTCAAAGACTGTCAGGAGTAATTGCAGTAAAATGGAATATATCTGACTTTTCTGGTGATGTGGCTGTCAGCCCAAGAACATTTTATTGACTTGTGTTGCCACGAAAGCTTTGAGACATGTAACTGTCAGCTGTGTGAGGAGGCCACCACTCCATTAAATACATTTCTCCTGTAATCCTATAGGCTATACTTTCTACACAACAAAATACTGTGCCAGACTTTAGTTTGCCACGTTGATACTGTTGAAGATAAGAGTTCTCTGGCAGGTGACCCTGTAACTCGTCCATTGACACAATGTCACATCCCAGAAGACTGGAATCTTCAACAACATACCGGCTTGGTAGTTTACTCAGTAGCTACAGCCCATAATATGAACTGCTTGTAGAAATACTGGAGTCTTGATACAATGATTATCATGCTAGTGGCTTACAAGCTGTGCAGAATGTTACTTCATTTCCATCCCTCATTAATTCAATGTGATTTTATTGTAGCTGATTTCTTCATGTTATATAAAGTTGACTTAACTTGGATACTACTGCAGCAATGAATGATTGCAGGATTGAGGACATACCATGGAAAATTGTGGTACCTCCCAGTGGAAGGTTGTAAGGTACAGTCTCCACAGACCTGCACAAGTGGATTAACTCGCAGTGTAAGCCATTGTGCTGAATCTGGTAACCAGCCTCTAGACATCTTTCCAGCAAGTTCATACACACCTGTTCATCCTAGTCGCAGTTACCATGACAACATTGATTTACACTACCGTACACCGCAGGTAAGTTCATCAGGTGTCCTGCTTATGATCTGTGTGAAGTCCATAGACTGTACCTGCTGGAAGGGTGATAAATACTAATACCATTTAACACAGCACCATGACTTTTCATACAGTATTGCAGCTTTTTAGTAATATGCAACTGTTGTTGCAGTCAGTTGTGCCACGAATTGTAAAGAACATGGTAAATTTTATATTATTTTCACCGTGCATTTTTACAATTCACAAATAGTACACACCACAATACGGGACACACTCAACATAAACAGGATATATTTACTTAACTGACCAAAACCAAAACTGAAAAACTAACCAATGGTGGAAGACATAACAAAAAACCATATTGATTCATTTTAACATTTTACTACGAAAATTGACAAACTTTTTAAGGATTTTGTATTCTGTGTATTTTACATATTTTAAACACAGACATTGTAAATAACTATAATATATATGACAACGAAACTGGACTAAATGTGATAGCAGACAAAAACATTGGATGTGAAGTGAATGTAGTTTATGAGCCACCTGATGATGGCCTTGTAAAGGCTGAAACATGTGTAGGGGTTGAAGAATAAAGAATATAAAGTGAAAATAGTGCATTTCGTTGGTGTATAGTTTGTGAGCATGGTAAATGTTGAAATTTGGAGATACCTTATTTCTTTTGACTGATTCTTTGGGCATTTTTCAACATACTAGTGCCTTTAACCTACTGTTTATCAATAATAAACCTGAATTGTGGGCACAATAAAAGCCTGAAAAGTTACCTCACCAGTGTAACCAAATATTTTTCAACTTATTTACAGTATAATTCCTTTAAAATGGGACTGATGGGACCGGGCAGGCGCTGGATTATCAAATATTCCAAATTATGAAACAGTACATATACTGACCAAATTTCTTACTGGTAATTTCTTGTTACTTTGCAGCCAGCTGTCACAGATTGTGCAGTTGTTGGTTATCTGCATATCATCGTAAAGAGACTTAGTGCCCTCAATTATAATAGGCCCACTCACAGATTTTCCTTTGGAACACATTGCTGTAAATCACCTACACTATACCTTGTCCAACTGCCAAAGTATCAGGATTTCCAGAGTATTGACATCCAGATTAAAGGAATTATGCTGTATTTAGTTTCCAAGGCCATGCAGTATGGTGTTTACAGAAGGTCTGTCTAGGCTAAAACTTAACATTTTGAATGCTTTTCTGTTCCTGTCCTCAGGTGACAGGATAGGGTAAGCAGTTGCTATTCTGTTTGGATCCTAGCCACAACTAGACTCAAACCCTGGACCATTAACAGAAACCTTCATACTTAACATTTAGACATGTTTTTGTTTCCTATTATGCCTGCTAAAGCTGTATGCATTAAATCTATGAAAGGGGAATGAAAGAGTGTGACATAAATGTATATAGGATGTCTGGCAGTCTGTGCATGTGGACTATCACACAAGTCCTTCACGAAAATTGAGACAAAATGTTCCTTGACAAAATTTTGATTGCCTCACAATTTTTATGGAACTCATGACCTCATCACCACTTTGTGTTCCCCATACCATGTTGCCATATTGCGTTCAAATTTAGCAGAAGTTTCAATGAAAATTGTGTGTTGGTTGAAATTTTATCAAGGAACATGTTTGCCCTGATGTTTATCAAGGAACTATATGATGCAGTCCATAGGTATGACTTTCTGGGCATCTGCATAGTAAAGTGTGGCCGTGGCCCAGTTTAGGAAGTAGCACTGTTTTGTGCCTAAACTGTTAACATAGTACGTGATAGAAGTCAACTCTTGTGTACAAAAGTACACTCCTTAATTTTTGGTATCTTCATAACCTTAAAGCTCTCAAACTGATACACTTAATGTTTTCTTAATTTTTTGTAACATGCTGCTTTTTACTTTTGAATTTAATTTTCTAAAAAAACAACTGTGTATTGGATTACTGTATTGCATAAATACTCTGCAATCAAAGTATTTTTGATCAAAAATAGAAAAGTAGCCTGAGTGCAGATGTTTTCGTAATTTTTTCAATGAATAAAGCTGAAAATATGTACCTACACTGAGTATTAACATTTACAAAATATTTCCTGTAGCCTATAAACCAAAGTTCTGTCCCAGACGTTTCTGCTGCTTCATATCATGCATATGTTTCATGCTGTTTATGATTTAGAATGAATAGAGATGATAATGTAAACACATGTATCTTGTTTACATTGTATAGGCATTTTTTTCTAAAAAAAAAAGTAATAAGCTAAATGTGGGTCATTATAAAAGTGAGAGGGAGGGAAGAAACCTGGTGATAATTATTACATTATGTGGGATGCTGAATTTTTCTTTTTTTCCTGTGCAAAATAACAAAGACTGGGTTACTGGATGAAACACCTTCAGGCACCATTGGAGCACTGCACCATCTAGAGTTGATACAAGTATGCCAGTTGAATTAAACCCTCTTTGATCTCATAATAATACTTCTTGTTTGTGGGAAGTTCCTAGTCCAATAATTATCACACAAACATCAACAATAATTACATATATGGTAAAGTCTTTTCCACTGCACGTTTTTAATCATGTGGCCATCATTGGGCAGATATTGTTATATGCCATACTATGCACTAACTGTTTTAAATGCATAGGGAGTAAAAAATTAAATTACTATTTATTAGTAGGTGCAAACTGTAATGAATTCTGTTTGTCTGACTTTTGTAGCTTCTAAGTGTGTGTGGCTTCAGTGAATGATAATAAAGGTGTATGTTGTCACTATTAATATCGGTATCATCATAACCTTAAAGTTCTCAAACTGATGGATTAAATTTTATGTTATTTGTACCATACATTATTCTTGATTACATAAAATCGTTTTTTCAGTGTCCAAAAAACTCAACACAGTTAACGACCTCTTATCCACCTAACTTATATATTTTAATAAGTACCATACATGTATAGCTGGTGTAATAAGCAAATGATTCCCTGAAGATGAACTGTAACATAGTTCGAAACATGTTGGACTATTTTTAATATAGACTGTATTAAATAGCAGTTAATAAAGAGTGTACATTTGTCGGATCACAATTTTATGATGGATTTAATATTTTCCTGATTCTTTGTAGGGAAGAGATTGTGTTGAGGATACAGTTGCAGACTCATTGGGCTTAGAAACCTCACTGGGACATGCACTGGAAGATTTCAGGGATGGAGATGAATCTGGTCGTCCAAGGCTTGATTCATATTATTCTGCTGCATCTCGTCACTCCGCATATTTCTCCACGGCAGGCTCAGAGTACCGGTCTGTAGCAGATAATACATCATACATGACTGTGCAGGGAGGTGAAGACATACAGCCACGAAGGTCCAATAGCAGTGTCCGCATGTATGGACCTCCCTCACAGCTGCCTGCTTTAACACAACCTGTCCCTGATCACTGGAGCAGTATTGAAGGTACCATAGAATATTTTGTCAAGTTCATTATAGCCTATGGTTTGGTTCCTTTTACTGTACCTGAATTTCGGCAGCAGTAAAGTTATTTTGTTCTCCATCTCATATACTTTTTGCTGCCAATCAATGTTTTGTGGTTTATTTCATGATACAATCATCATCTCAGACTATGTAGTGTTCAGTGGTAAGATGAGTAGTGTATGATTAATCCTCTAAGGCCGGGGTCGGCGAACCGGGGTAAATTACCCCAAGTGGGGTAAAAATGAAATTCTTGGGGGTAATGAGGACTCACTAGACATAAATAAAATTATATAAAAAGCGCGTTCCTTGTTACGACAGAAATTTTTCTTCTGGCAACACTGCATCTGGCCAATGTAATAGACGTGTTCAGGAGACGTCACGCCATGTTGAACTCCAAACAATTTGGTTGCTAAGGCGTTGTCAAGTGGCTAAACAGATATTATTTTTCAGTTGTCTATTACCCGCCTTAACCTTATTTTTTGACACATGTGTTTTTGCTTTGTTTAAGTCGATTTAAGTAGTTATTTAATTTAATTTATTTCAATAGTTCTATTTTAAGTCTAAGATTTTCATTTATTAACCATATTTTAGTTGTATGTTAGTTCGATAATTTGATTAATATATTTTCTCCTTGCTCGATTAATTTTCGATGGTCAATAAAATAATTAAATACTGCCTTCATCTTGAGGACATGTCTTAGTGCCACGTTTACCAATTAAATTATTGTAAATTTTTATATTTATAATTGTATTCTCCGTATAAATAGATTCAATGAACCTTTTGAATTTAAATAATCTATGATTTTCTCCCTTTCAAATCAAGGGGTAACGTCGGCATAAATAAATATATTTTGGGGTAATAGGTAAAAAAGTTCCCCGACCCCTGCTCTAAGGACTAAGATTAACCTGGATTATATTTAAATTTCATTGTATACATACACTTTCCTGGTTATAAAATCCAGCCATTTAATTTTGTAGATGGAAGTCATCGTTGTTTGTTCTGAAATACATACAAAACACAAATGTGCCGTGTGGACAGATTGTAGAATTTTTTAGTGTTAAATCTGGTGGTACATAAAGTAACCACAAAGATTTAAAGGTTTAATTGGAAGGGGTTTGGAAGGAAGGAGTTGTGGTCTGCTTGAGGTATTATTCTGGTACTTGCCTGGAGAGACTGTGGAAAACCACAAAAAACCTGTCAGGATAGCTAGTGACCCAGCCAACATTCGAACTGGGCACCTCCAAAATACAGTATAAGTCAATAGTGTTACTGCAGCAACATCCTGCTTGGTCAATGGATGTTAACTTTTGACATTTTTTATGTGTAGGGATTTACCAAACTGTCACACAAATGGGCAGCAATTTCGGTATGTGGCCATAATTGTGCCCAGTGACATTGAAGGCATCTAAAAACTGCACTTGTCTCAAATTTGCAGATTCCAAAGAATGAAAGAATGTGTGGCTCCCGTTTTCATAAGTAAATGCAGAGACACACAAATCCCAGCTGCCTAGTTGCCCAGGCAACTAAATTTTGTATGGAGGCACCTATTCAGTTCAATTCAGTTCAATTTATTCACATCCATATTGTTACAAATGTAACATTTGGACAAGTCTTATAATATTTCACATACGTTCCAACACATTTATTACAGTTCAAAATTCTTAAACTATATGATACGCTAACTTACCAAGAAAACAATAAAATACATGTATTTATCGTTCATTCATCACCGCCATCCATAAGTCATCGTAAGTGGTTATGAGGGGATATATCGTTCATGACAGTGTAAGCATAATACTTATAGAATTATAAGTGTTGAACAACCCATACAAACACTTTCAATAGTTAAGAAATTCTTCTACTGGGTAAAAACACTCTTCAATCAGAAAGTCAATAAGTTTCTTTTTAAATTTTGTCAAAGTTTCAGTATTTTTAATTTCCTTTGCCAATCTGTTATAAATATGGATACCACTAAAAGTTGTGCTTTTTTCAAACAATTTAGTATTATGACCTGTTATAAACAAATCCGATTTTTGTCTTGTATCATGTAAATGAATCATACAGTTTGTTTTATAGTTATTCAAAGACATTCTAAACTGCAAAAGAATTTCATAAATATACATACATGGCAATGTCATGATCTTCAATGCCCGAAATAAAGGTTTACAGCTAGTAGTTCTTGATACATTTGCTGGGATTCTTATTGCTCTCTTTTGTAAGATGAATACCCTTTTATAATTCTTTGAGATTTAGTATTTTTAATATTTATTTATTATTTATTTAGTATTTTTAGCATAATTATTTAAATATTTTCCTTACATAAAAAATGTGTATCATTTCACACACACTGATAACATGCCAGATAACAGTGAGGTTCACAGGTCACTTCTGAATTGTGGGTTCTGAGCATGGAACTTACTTCATGGTACTCTTCAGGTGTTTGGAATTTCGAAATGGCTCCTAGACTTTTGGGAAAAAAAGTTGTGGGTCCCTCCCATAGTCCATACTCAGTTTGTATAAAGTATAGACAGACATTCTTTTAATCAAATAAACTAACCAATTCTCTGGTGGTGGAACACAAAGAGCAACACAACTGGTACTGAAGTCAACATGGGATATGATCTTGACCCAACTCCATCCACCAACCACCTCACATTCTGTTTCTTAGTTGGTAAACGTTTTACAGAACATCTAGTTTTGGCATCTTTTATATTATTAACATGAAGCATGTGATGGTTTTATATCTTTTCCATGCCCTGACATCACTTTAAACTGAACAGATTTTACGTTTATTATCTGTGGCCTGTAGGTGATTTTGTGTTGGTCCATGCATCGTACCAGTCACATCTTGGATCTGACTGCCTGTTTGCTCCTAATTCCAAGTTGGCAGATGGAATCATCTGGTTGCTGGTGGTACGTGCTGGTATCAGTCGGGGGCAGCTACTTCAGGTCAGCTGTTTATATGTATATAAGTGTGTTGACTTTTGACTACATTTAGGTATTAAAAGGCAGTCAAATACAACAGTTTTCTAACAGTCACTTTGTTTCCATATGTACAGTACATGTTTCGGTTTAAATATCCTCAACCATCGTCAGGCTGCAGTGACAAATGTAGAGAGAGGAAAATTGTGTACCAGTCATAAAATCATTAAAATGGAGATTAAGATCTCAATCTTACAATGCTGTTATTCTCAAGAATATTCATTATTTCATAGCCATGTAAGGTTATGATCAGTTTTGATTGTCTACTGTAAACTCACTGTGTAACTGCCATTGATATAGATTAATATTTTTGGTATAAAAACGATTCTTCATAGTGTTGTCAAAGTATGTACCTAAAACTCTTGTATATCAATAGGAGGAATATGCAGTAGTTATTGCATGTAGAAAATCTTGCCTCAGGTAGAATATTATTTAGCGGACATGAAATGTAACTCAACTGAGACACCTTGCTTGAACTGTTTGAAATGTGACTTGCTGTGTTCAACCAGAAATGTTTTCTTCTCATGGGAGCTATCTTTGAATGTCAAGGCTGGAGCAGCTTTCTGTATTATCAGGTCGAGAGATGGCTAGCTAGTTGTGTATTACAATACACAAGGTGCATATTGAGTTTCACGCAGTTAATATGTGAAATAAAGCACATACAGTTGTTCTGGCCCACAATGGACCACAGGGCAGTGAATTTCTTGGACAGGACTTTGCAGGCTATGAGTTATGGATCCATAATCCAAACGAAGAGTGGAAGATTTTTGAGTGGCACATTCAGCTGGATGAGTCAGTTTGATTTTTCTGGGCTATGAATAATGTCAGGGATCCAAAACATCTTGCAAGTTTATGACAGCATGGATTACTCTGCCTTTAGCATGACAGGCAGCAGGTGACAACTGCATCAGGCAAAGACCTGACCTTACCACAATCCACTTTTGTATTGATGAGGAGGTGCAATATGTAGTGCAAAATTGGTTGCATGAAGAACCATAAAAATGTTCCTTTCTTGGCATTGTGATGTGTTAATTTGAATTACCATCGTGGATTATGCACACATTCAAACCGTATTCTACAGAAACCAGTGCAAAAGCCTGTTGAAACTTGATGAAGAGCCATTTCTTCCATTATCTTCATCTTTTTACCGTTTTTCCTCCTGTACTTCATCCTTTTCATACCTTTGTCCATTAAAACTGAATTAAGTTACATTTTTATCCATTCGATGGCACAGTTTTGAACATAGAACTGTCACCTGTAGAAGAAGCACATAAAAACTGCTGTGACCAGAAAGACATAATATGCACATGTATCCATAAACACATACACAGTTAAAACTCCTTGTACTCTGTGAGATCAGAAAATAAACCACTTCCTTTGTGATGTTGCAGTTCCTTCTGGGGCTTTCATCTGGAGCTCACTTGTTAATCCCCCATGCAGAAATGATTCCTGTTACTGCGTTCAGATTAGTACCTGAAACATCAGGTGGACACATCACTGTGGACGGAGAATCTGTTGATTACGGACCAATCCAGGCAGAAATTATGCCCAGTCTTGTAAATATTATGTCTATGTAAGTTACAGTAGATGAGGCAGTATTATCAGAGAATGTGAATGTGATTCGCAGTAAATGAGAGTGACATTCTCAGAGAATTGAGTTGTTTAAGGTTGTGATATCATTGCATTGGCCTGACATTTGTGTATTGCTTTTGTTAGAAGGCAAGTCTTGATGGCTTCCATTCACAATATTTTCTCTGTGATGTAGGTTACATTCCAAGGACTGATTAAAATTAGGCCTAACTGTTGTTTGTATATAGCAGTTTATATTATAATTTATCAAAGGTTAGTATAATTCAACATGAGTGATGATGTTGCAGCACAAGGGTATACTATGCCATTGGCTACTTAATACTTATGTTCCTAGGTGAGAGTTCTCAGCTTTACCCATAGGTACAGTATGTGATTGGACAATTATTAAAATAGTATACTATATTTTCTTTTGTGAATTAATAGCAATAAGTAGTTAATGGAAAGATTTTCACATTCAGCTATTGCATTAGGGAAAGTAGTCTAGTTTGCATCCCATAAGAGAAACAGTATTTATTCAAATGTTCCAAATATATTTGAAATATTGTTTTCAGAAGTGTGATACTTCTGTCAACATATTGTGATTTGTTTTTAATTTTCTGCCCAAATTCTCTGAAGTTATAAGAGGAGAAAAACTTTTTGCAACAAGTGTCAATTAAGATAATGGTCTTGGTATATCTCATGATGGTTTCTTAAAGCATGGTGCTCTTGTCATAATGACACAGTAGGTAAGCAAGCAAGAAAACACAAAGCAGGAATGTTTTAGTGAAACTACAGAATTACACATTACATCTCATGCATAGGCATAACTTGGGGGGGGAGGGGGGGGAGACAAATGCCCCTCCAATATTTTTTTCTAAGAATTTTTTTTTTTGGCTACTGAGTTGAAAAGGGGCAAATTAAAAAAAAAACAGAAATAATTTCGAAACAATTATTTGGGTGATGTAAAGACAAAAAAATTAAAAACATGTGTTTTGGATGCAGAATACGGGTATGGTCGATTTTGCCACCACCCCCCCCCACCCCCCCAATGTTATTAGCCAAGTTACGCATATGATCTTATGTATACCTTAGAGCTTAGATAAATTAGAACAGTACATCTTAGCATAAAGAAAAATCATACTTTTTCTTGCTGTGTCTAGCACATGACTCATGCAGTCACACTTGACTGTTATTAGCACACCACATCTACATGACACAGCACACAAACCCATTCCTTGTGATTCACTTCAATCGCAACTTGACTTTCATCATCCTTTACAGCAGGTGTCCACTTTTCTGTCTTCAACTACTTGTCATAATGTTATGCTTTTCTTTTGCAAGTGTAGTGTTCCATGTGTTGGTTACTGGAGAGATGAGTAACTTTTCTGTGTTTCAAAATGTGTTTTAGACTTCGGAAGGGGTGATTTTATTAATTGGACTCTGATCACTACAGATGTAGAGATGTATATTGTGGCATTTGTGGTATGATTAATATTTTTAGATGTGTTTTTCACCTAGCATTTCCTCCTGTTGATACGCTGAACCCTGTGACACACTACTGTGACATGCATTTCCCTCAAGAATACCATTAACTGTGTTGAGATTTCCACTGGCAATAAAGTTGTTTTTAGAAAAGGTACTTCTATCAGCAAACCATACTCCATTTCCTGCATTCAACATCCTGTATTTTAAGATCTCACCAGTTTGATTCTGTGAAAGTCACACTGACTGTGATTAACATGGACTGTGCACTGTATAACCTTAGAAAGTGACCTACAGAAGTAAATATGGGGTATCAGTGGAATAACTGACAGGCGAAAAGCAAAGGATTTTGAGAACACTTTTCCCAACAAATTGCACATGCACTGTCCTGGGATCAACTATGATCAGCTCTGACAGTCATAAGCTGCCTAAGCTGTGGCACAGTCCCACTGTTGCAGTACAGGAACATATCATGCCAATGGCATAACTACATAAAATGTAACTTTTATGTCTGAAATCAATTTCCAAGTCAAAAGCTATTGAAAACAGTGACTTTCACACAAGTATGGAAACTACAAGTACATTTGTATTGATAAAGTTTTTCTCAAACCTATTACTGTATCTTCAAATATACAAACAAATTTATAAAAATTTTATCCCATCATGCCCTAGATATTTATATGAATGGTAATTTTACATATTGATATTCACAAAAAGGAGAGATTTATTATGTTGTCACAAAACTTTCAGACATGATCAAAACCTTAGACATTACAACCAGTTATCTTATATTCACTACTCATCAATTTCTAACATGGCAACAAATGTACTGTTTATGACAGCTCAAGGATATTCATGCAGTTTGTAGTAAAACTGTCAGGAGCCACAAACAATTGTTTTTCCTTTAATACTGGCTGTGCAATGTCCGCTACTTTCACCTGTAATGTGAATATTCTATTATAGTATATACCTTCAATAGTAAGCAGGGCTGAAATTTTAGCCAGGAGCTAGAATCTTAACTTGGGCCAATCTTTTGCTATTTATGGTGTGTATGTATGTATGAGGAAAATGTGGAATGACCTTTCACTATAGCCTCTACATATATTAAATGCAACATTGAACCAAGATTGTTAGGTACAGTTATGTATCCTTGGGCATAAATGCCACAGGAAAAATCCTTGCCTGTCCATAATACTGTATACTGATTTTTTACTCATTTATCCACAGCTTTGAAACTACCATGCACAAATTACAGTTTTCCAGCCCATGTAACTCATTCAGTTCAACACACCAGTGCAACACTGTTGTATCTTACATTGAAGCATCCTGTTGTTCAGTCACAGTATTCCTGTTCATACAAGCCGTCAATGTAACCTTGAATATGTCATTGGTGAAACATATGGCACTTTTTCTGTGGTTTATTTAATAACACTGCCTCTTGCTAAGGTTATCTAGCGTCAGTGTTAGATGGATGAAATATGAGTGTGGAGTATTGGTGGAATGATACAAACAGGGCAAGACGAAGTACTCAGAGAGAAAGTTGTCCCAGTGTCACTTCATCAACCACAAATCCCATATTTGAACGCAGGCCTCTGCAGTGAGAAGTCACTGATGAACTGCCTGAGCTATGGTACAGCTTTGATAGTGCTTATGAATGAAAACACTACCTAGTGACACATTTCACAATATACTAAATTGCGCATTACTGTTGTTGCATGTTCATGCATGCATTTATTACAAGTCATACTTAGGTCACCTTTCCAGTTACATCATTTTTTGACATGCATTACAGCTCACAGACTTACAGCATTATAGGAAAGAGTAATAAGTGACAGACAGACAAAAGCAATAATAAAATGAACAATCGCTATTCTGAAGTGCCATGAAATGTAAAAATATAAATAAAAATTGAAACTACGGTAATCGATACCAGACACTTAAACCTTAACTGAACAAGATTTTAAAAGTGTACAGTGTATGCTGAACAGGCACATGTGGCAAAGGAATTATGAATGACATGCCAACATCCATCCTCTTCAGGTCCCTTAAAGAAAGGGAAATGTAGCCAATGTGAAAAGGGAAGTCATATTCTGGAGGTGCCTTATTTTAGAAAAATGAAGTGTGGTGCTGGAGAAGAATGGAGAAGATCAGTTGGACCGATTGTGTGAGAAATGAAGAAGTATTACACAGAGTCAAGGAGGAGAGGAATATCATACCTACAATAAAAAACAAGAAAGGCTAACTGGATTGGTCACATCTTGCGTAGAAACTGCCTTCTAAAACACATTATTGAAGGAACGTTAGAGGGAAGGATGGAAATGACGGGAAGACGAGGAAGAAGGCGTATGCAGCTACTGGATGACCTTAAGGAAAAGAGATGATACTGAAAATTGAAAGAGGAAGCACCAGATCGCACCCTGTGGAGAACTTGCTTTGGAAAGGCTGCAGACCTGTCATAAGACAGACTACAGAATGAATGGATGTAGACAGGCAGAAAATAAGTATAAAAAAATCAGTACTGAAGGATCAATTTAACTTATAGTGCATTATGGGCATGTAATAAAAACACACATGCAAACATGGAACTGTACAAACATGCTGTACTACGTTTTATAGACTTCGACAATGAAGAAAATGTCCGAGTGAAAACAGGGCTCATGACACCACATAGCTGTTCATTAAACTGAGTACTTAATATTACACCCAGATCACACTTACATCAAACTGAATGTGAAAAAGCTCACTCACTTCCTGGCTGAAGAACACTGTGACCTATGACATAACGGCATTTATTATTAAACTACATTCCTCCTGACAATGATCAGTATCACGTGTGAAAAATAAAATACAAATAAAGGAACACTGTTGTAACAATACAGTTCACAAGTACCTGTCAGTAACATACCTTAACATTTCATATAACACTTTGATTGCATATTTGCAGTTTCAAACTGATATGCAGTGGATCAAGCAGCAGTAGGCCTGTCTTGAACAGTGAAATGTAAACAATGGAAGTCCTTGAATAGTGATGAAAAACATTTTAAATATTCTTAACAAGTTTCATTTATTTATGAAGGGAAGAAAAAACTGACATATGAATTCATTTATTGTGCTATGTCTAGTACTTAACAGTGCACTAAAATCAATGAAACAGACTGGCATGGGTTAGCAATGAGTACAAGTCCAAGGTGCCAGGCCCCATCAACCTTTAATACCTTGATGTACACACATAACAGTTTAATGAATTTATAATTTGCTGGCATTTAGGATGGCATAAAAAGTTGTGATGGTTTTCCAGTTTGTTAACATGTTATATGACATCAAAATCTACAGATATTTAAGTTGCAAGAATTATACAAGAGCCTTGCCTCACAGGCACTACCTTTAGCGCTGTCTTCTATCCAAGTTGCATCCATTTACTTATGGCACTTAATACATATCATGCCTCTCCACCTTATCACTCTTCACTGTAATTATATTACATCACAGGATATGTAGCTTCAGTCTAAACTTGATGTTCAATAAGAAAAATTGTTTAATGGTATCCATCCCGTTGTGTTCAGTCGATCACACAGGTATATAATGTTCCGTCCAACACCTTTATTTCTTTTACTTTAACAATACATGTTTCAATCAAAGTCAATCATCATCAGGCATTCTCTACAAATCCTCACAACCAAGGCAAAATATTTGGTGGTGATTGACATCAATTGAAACATGCAACATTAAAATAAAAGAATAAAAAAGGTGTGTTGGACAGAACAGTGTATATCTGCATGTCTGGTTCTAGGTATTCATTAAAAAAGGTTTTGCTTTAGAGGACCACTGTGACTGAAATATGAACTCCTTACATGTGGGTCAACACATGGAATTAGACACTCTATCATGACTGTAACAACACAGTTCACAGCAAAGAACATTTCAGAATTCTTAAATTCTTTATTGAAATTTAACTGCCCCACAACAAAGCAGCTGGTATTATACATAATCACATGAAATCATAAATGAAATAAGCAATCTATACATATTGTCTTAATATATACAATTTTTCCACTTCCAGCAGTGTACTGTAATTCTTAAAAATCGGGCACTCCCCCATGATGTAGATTACATCTGTAAACACAAAATCACACAATAGGAATATATAATAATTATTTACTTATCAGATAACACTGTGCCTGCATCTATAAAGAAATGTCACAGCTTCCTTGGGAATTAGACATAAAGAAAGAAACTGTTATGAAACAGTGACTTCAAGATAATCCAAAACCTTCAATTAACTTCAAATTTATACCATTACACTCTGTAGTTTTTTTTACATTTGCTACTCTCAGATTTTTATGGACAGTTAAAATGGCAAACGCTTCTGCTACAGGGGAACACAACCATTCATCTATAAAGACTGCAGCACTTTAGTTACTACTGCAATGTCAATTGTACAGCCATAATGTACAATACCTGACACTTTACCTATATGTATTGCTATTTTGATTGCACACCACTGTCAGCTTTTCTTTGTAGTTTATTTAGTAATGCAGTTCATATTTAGACTACCTAGTGCTCCTGGCACATGAAAATATGAATATGCAGCACCAACAGAATGATGGGAAAACCCCACAGCACTTGGAGAAAAACCTGTCCCAGTGCTATTTTGTCCACAATAAATTGCACATGCTCTCTCCTGGGATCAAACTTGGGCTCTCACAGTCAGAACCTGGTGAATAACTGCCTGAGCTATGGCACAGACCCACTGTCATGATCAGGAAACATATTATGCCAGTGGCATAACTACATAAAATGTAACTGCTAATATAAAAAATCTGGGGATAGATGTTCCATTAGCATCATCAATTACTAAAACAAAACTTATTAAAAATAGTCACTTTCAAGCAAGCATGCACACTTAAAAATGATAATTATATAAATACATGGGTATTGACAAAGCTTTTCTCAAACCTATAACCACACCTTCAATTTACCAACAAATGTACAAAACCTTTGTACCATCACATCCTAGACATTATATGAATGATATTTTTACACGTTTTCTTCCCAATCTATTTCTTTTCCATAACAAACATGTCATACCCACCTGTGATCTATTCACCATCATCTTCTGCCAAATGTTGTAGCTTTATTACAGATGTAATGTTTTCATTTTGAGGTGAATGAGCATGTTTGGCATGCTTTTTCTTATCCTTCTTCTTCGTCATTCCCACAACATACTCTGGCATTATTAATTTCGAACTTTTAAAAGATGGTCGTGTGATCGTGTCTTCGCTGGTTGTACTTTCTCCACTGGTCATGCCACTGGTAAGACACAATGGTGCTCCATGCTGGGTCAAAAGTTTGGTTTTATTTTTGGGTTGCTTGAAAGTGATCTGCCCTGAGCCACTCTCATCAACTTCCATTTCTTGTTGCCTTTTTCGTTCCTGCATTTCTTTGAGAAAGGATAACGCTGCTGCCGTATTACTTTGATCAGACATATCCTCCTGAGATACATCCCCTAAGCTATATTTAATCCATTTATGTGGATTTTTGTGGTAATCTGGAACATCTCTGCTTTTAAAACGAGGGGGAGGAGCAACTGGTCTTTTGAAAATGCTCTCTTTACCTCTGAACTGTTTCATCTCGGATCTGCCTCTTCTGACGGAAGGTACACAGTTTCCAGTAGACAGAATGTTTTTATTCTGGCTGTGATGATCTGCTTCTGGTTGCCGTTCATTCCTCTCCTTCTCAGCCACTGTTAATTTGTCAAAAATGTTTTTTTGCCTATCAGCAAAACCCACATCTCCACTCTTGATGAAAAATGTTGGGTCCTCGTAAACCATGTGCGAACCAAATACACAATATTTTTACAGGAGACTTTAACAATGAGCGATCTCTTACTGGAACGAGGTTAAGGAAATGTCAAAACACTTTTTTTAAGTTATCAACAACTTCCTCTACTCTTCCCCAAGAACCGTCCAGAACCTACACATGCGAACTCGGTCGCACAATCGCTAACATTGGTACCAACATACCATACGCACACGCTGCCTCGATACGCATGTGAGGTAGGTACCACAGATCACAGATTATCTAGTATACCACAGATTATCTAGTATTATTAGGTACCATTAGTTGGGCATGTAGCGGCGTACGCATTGAGCGGCGACAAATGTGATGGCAGTCGTAGCGATAGACAATCTGTGGTAACGATGAGGTGTGGTCGTAACCACAGACTATCTAGTATAGTCGTAACCATAGAGCATCGACAACAAACTCGATTGTATGATTGTGTTCGTCTGGTAGGTAAGAGCCCTTGAAGCTGGAGAAATGAAAGGGAAACATAAGACTCAGACTTCAGTCCCGAACTGTACAGTCAGTTTCAGTATCAAACCATTAACGAAGCTACAGAGCATCACATCGTAGCAGACCGTGATATTAATATTCGCCAGCGTGGAAGCCTGAAATCTCATATTATGCGAAGAGAATTAAAGGCTTGCGATTCAAGGTTCTACTAGCGGTGTGAGCCTTGTGGGGTGTGATGCTGAATTGATGGGTAAGTGGTTTGCAATGTTTGACTCTAGAAAGTAAGGATACTGCGTTCATTCGAACCGTTGGGCACCACTCAACCAACGACACAGTATCACAACCCTGAAGGCCTGACTCCTCTATAATTCCCTCCTCCTTATGTCACCCAGTCTTACACTACCCTGAACATTTAAATGCCTGTTATTACGGACGGAGCTTATTTCGACTTTATGATAAAACTGAGTGCTTGCAAAATATTTACTTTCACTCGTATTCTTCGGAAGGATAATGTCCTTCAAAAAGTCAGAGAGCTTTTAAAATGAATGTGTTATCTGTTAAAATCGAACACCGAATGCCCAGACAATAGCTAATAGAATTGCCTTGTTGTTTATTAAACCACTTTATTTTCCTTCCCATCATTCAAATACTGTACTTTTATTCGATTGCTGTTATTGCAATGTTTTCTTTGGTTGTTGTCATTTGAATATTTCCACCAGATTGCCTGTATTAGAATATTTTCGAGGATTCAAGTCTTTTGAGACGTGACGCTGTGTCGTCGAGTGGTTTCCGACGTTTGAAAGGCAAGTCTGGCACCATTAATCCAACGACAGAGCGTCTCATCCTAGAAGACCTGAATCCTCAACTGCACCTCTGTGAGAATTTCAAATCTCGTTCAGAATATTTTCATTCGAATAAAGATAGGAATAAAATGTCGAATTTTGCATTCGACAGTCACTTTGTTTTAGCTAGTACTAATACGGAACGTAGGGTAGTTTAGTTTGTAAAATGAATAGGCTACGGTAGAGGCACGAACTCTTTTTCTTTTCCGAAGGGTCCAGAGCGGCTCCGGGGCACCCTCAGCCTCCTGTCCGATGGGTACGCTGGGGATAAAACGATCGGGCCGTGAGGCTAACCACTCACCTCAGTCTAGTGCTTAGGTTAAGAATGAGTGGAGCTATAAATTCATTTCTCCTGTATGCCTTCATGGCGCATGTAGGTGAAGATTTTATTACCAATGCGAATTACGTATTTCACAAATATCCATTTCTAGAAACTTCTTTCGGCCTTTATCTTTGTTCGCCAGCAACTTTCCACATTTTAATTCTTACCAAACAATACAATTGGATCTACAAAATACCTCTTTGTATCGTCCTTCCAACCTACCCATTGGCCCGTCTCCATCGTTTCCACAGAGAACATTTCTACTTTCCCGGCGAGACGCGTGAATTCTCTTCCCTTTGCATTAATCTGGCAATCGATTGGTATACATGTCGACTACTATCGAATGAATTTGTACACAAATTGTCTGGTTGATGTGCTTGTAGAAGGAGCGATATAAACTGAAAATTCAAACGGACAGTTGAAGTTTGGCAACGACAGTGTTCATCCAGTGTCCCTAATTTATTTAGTTAAAACACCGATTACGGTATGGTTCGCTTACCACGGTGTTTTCCGGGAGGTTATATGATCACAAATGCACTTTTATGTTCTGGGTAACCACATGGGATGTTACATGGGGTCGTAAATCCAGAAGACAGCTTCAGTTACTCCATTGAAAGCTTAGGTCTTCATCGTGTTTAACTTAGTTTATCGGCAACAGTGGCATAATCGGCGATTTAATTATGTTGTGTAGCAGCAGTTATATTCGAAGTGCAAGTTGAAGAATATTACCTGGATGTTGATTTATCTTGTAGCTATTTTGCTTGGGTATTATATATAATAAAGAACCACACATAATTTCGTTAAGGTTTTGATGAACAAGGATGCCTCGTCAAACTGCTCATGTCTTGGAGGATAAACCCCGAACACAAGATGTGTTTGTCAATGAAGATATTGACTTCACTGGGATGCTGTTATCGGAGTTGACCGTGAAGGGTCTTCATAAAAGTGGGTTTAGGAAGCCATCACCTATACAGCTTAAAGCAATACCACTTGGAAGATGTGGTTTCGGTAAGATCCTGACTCACGTATTAGGTCCTGGAGATTCAACACCACAAGCTTGTCATTGGCCATTACCTATTCCCATAAATCCAACGTGCATCTCTATATATTTTCAAAAGATATTTTCCCAGGATGATCTTGGTATTAAAATTGACAACTCCTCAAAGGCTTACTTGGCTGATTTAAATAGGCTTCTTCCCCTGTACAAGTAGCTTGTGTAAATTGTTACAACTTTCTTGTATTAATGTCTCTAACAGTAGTAGTAGAAGCAATATGTATCATTAACAACATTGAGAATAATTTACTTCTCTTATTTTCATGTTCTTATGTCTTATGGCATCGTTTGTTGGGGTATCTCACCTTCTAGTACAAAAGTTTTTAAACTGCCAAAGAAGTTGATTAGGATTGTGAATAATATTAGGATTAGGGACTCTTGTAGGGATATATTTAAAGAACTGAAAATTTTGCCATTTTACTCTCAATATATATACTCCTTATTAACCTTTGTATTAAACAATAGTGAATTGTTTATAACAAATTCCATGGTAAGTAACATTAATACCAGGCAAAAAAACAATTTTCACCTTCCACTTTCGAGATTAACATTTTATCAAAAGGGAGTTCATTACATGGGTTCCAAGGTTTTTAATAGTCTTCCGTCATGTATAAAAAAAATTTTCTTTACTAAGAAATATAAATTTAGATCAACTGTCAAAGATTATCTATTAACAAATTCATACTACTCATTGGAGGAATATTTTAATAGTAATTCTATATAAGATCTTGGTCTCATTTTTTTCACTCTTTACTTTTCTCTCTTTGCAGTATTTCTTAGCATTGTACATTATTATAAATTTTTAGCTTCATTGTATTTTGATCTGTTTATTGTCATAATTGCTGGTCTATATATGTTGTTAAAACTTCACATTATTTATCCTTATTTTAATTCCTGTTACATATATGTTTAGTTTGTATGTTTATTGTTATTGTGTTTGACTGATGCTTTTTGAAAGTATCTCTCTATTGCATATTGTATATGGTGTGGTTATGACTTGTTCTATACCCTAAAGGTTGTTTCAATGTGATTGGATTGATGGAAATAAAAATAAAGTAAGTAAGTAAGCATGAACATGGTAATGAAACCTGAATTACATAGAAGGCATGCTTATTAATTAGAAGGAGTGTGCTCAGTAGAGTTCGTTATGTACTGTTTATCTTTCCCTATTTGTCTGTTCCTTCTTATATCCAAATACTTTAACTCAGTTGTTAAGACATGGAGTATGATATTTGAAACTGAGCCAGTCATTTTGGCGTTTTTAGCCTGCTCTCCTTTCACTGGGAAAGGTTAATGAGGTCACCATGCAATATGTGCATGCATGCTCACACACTTGTGTGTGTGTGTGTGTGTGTCGTGCATTCAACTTCTGAACAATTTGACCAATTTATATGAAGCTTGGCATGACTTTTATGCCATAGAGGCCTCTTGAACATCATATTTTTTAATTTCCTATTGTTAGTAACAGCAACATAGAATACATTATAGTGATGTGGGAGCAGCACTGTAACTGCTTAATGTAGCATTCTGAGATGATGTATCATAATAGATCTTCAGAGGTAAGGACAGAGTTGTTCCACCATGAAGGCATATGGCATAGTGGAGGTATAGCTCTGCTCTTTCTTAAGTTTGGCACTAGATGGAGGTGAACTGTCAGTCTCATGCTTTAGCTGCATTACCACTGGGAAAAGGGCCCTTGATACCATTGAATGGCCCTCAGGGCAGGTCTGGATTTTTGGGAAGAGGGAAAAATCTCTTGCCCCTGGTGGGGTTCGAGCTCTGGATCAGCCAGCCTGTAGCCTAGTCACTATACCAACCTATTAGATCTTCAATAAGTAAATTTTATTACATAATTTTTTAGAATGTAGAGGAACAACATGACAATTTTACCAATATTTTCTTATGTTTTCATTTTAAGGTGCTAACGAACTATTGAAGCTAGGGATGGTATGGTGTGTCTTTGTGTGGAGGTATGTCGTAAACATACCTGCACAACATGTGTGAAATGTTGTGTGTAATGTAAACAAGATTTGTACCTGAGTGATAAGTGCTTCATAAAAATAAAATTAAATGACAATAATGATAGTAATATATATACACATGTACATGTATATACTGTATGTATATGCAGAATTACGGGTCTGTGCAATAGGATGAAGGCTTTATGAGTTGTTTCCTCATTTCCATTTGGTCAGTTTCTGTTGGAATAGAAGTAATACAGTTTCAGCAAAGTTAAACTTTTGCTTCTGTGTTGACAAAGATGTGTAATTTGAATTTTATGGCATGATTGATAGGAACAATCTATCAGACAGTCAAACTTATGCAGTGTCTGTATCTCAGACTATGTAACATTGAGTGGTATTGTGAATTCAAAAGAAATTTGCAGGAAGTGTTTGTGGCCTATTTGAGTTAGTAGTAGTGTCCATACACAGGTGCGCTTGTACATCACCAACCAGAAAGGTGGAAGGAAAGGTGGAAACCAGTTAACATGGAGCCTGCAAATCCCAACCATACAGAATGCTGTTGTACTAAGGTGTAGGCTCAGGATGTGTAGTGTTTGTACATGATCACCCATTCATGTGCAGGTCATGTCTACTCTTGCTTAACACCAGAGGACAAAGAACAGTTTGCTCCTAGTTACTTATCTTAGCAGTGGTTAAGCAACATTTAGGAATATCACATGCCATGGTTTACATTTTAGTATACGTTTGTCTGGCCTGGCTGTCCTTTCACAGTACTTCGTGGATCATCATACTTGGTTCTCCACTTGATGCCTTGACACTGTCCAAATGTTGCTAACCTGTGTCCCCCTTATACTTTTCCAGAACATATTTTTTCTCACCTCTGTTCCCCCTCATCTATCCCACTGGATGCTTCAACACCCCTGCTGAAACCAGCACCATCTCATCTCCCCCTTTACAGTCTGGAATATAATTTCCTTGCCCCTATTCCTTGTCACAAATCCTCCTCAACCTTCTTTCTCTATGGTTGTTTTGGTCAAGCTCCTGTCTTTGTCATATCATCTCCCACTGGTTTGCTAGCAGAGCCATGTTCTTTACTCCAGTTCCTGTATCTTACACTGATTTTCATGTGCCATTCACTCTCTTACACTGAAGATGGAAGTAGGAGGTTTCTCTGGATTGTCATTAAATTTTTGCCAGACTATTTGTCATCACATCCCAGTTGTCAGTGCTGTTCATATTGTCAAAAACTGTTAGTTATGTGTTGAATCAGTGCTGCCACATACATTCAAGGGAAACAAAGCCTCAGAAGATAATAAAGGTCATAAGAAGGCTATCGTTGTTTCAGCTGAATATCTGTGATCCTGTTTAGCGGGGACACTTTGGTATACGTTTTTAGTATTTTAGTATTCCGTTTGTTTATTTTCCAGACCTTGTTGTTCAAGCCAAATCTGGAACAGGGAAGACGTGTGTTTTCACTATAGTAGCCTTAGAGATGCTGGTTGTGAGTAGCCGAAGTTTGCAGGTGCTTATCTTGGCTCCCACTCGAGAAGTTGCTGTTCAGATCAAACAGGTCATGGAAGATGTAGGTAGTGAAATGAAAGGTATGTTTGTACACTGCATCACTGTTTTATGTAAGTGCCTAAGGTTAACCAGTCCTTTGAGAGAACTGGCATGGTAGAAACACATGTGCCTCACACTTCAGGATTCTGGCTATCCCAAATGAAATTTCTGTGATTTTCCTCAGTCTTTTGAATTGAATGTATAACTGCAGTCAGTTGTATCAACTACTGGAAAATATTGCTTTATAATTGGTGTTTTTTGGTTAAAAAAGTGCCAGTGCCCACTTCTAGTACTCACTCCATGACCGAAAGAAAAGGTGCCAGTAGTCACTTCTTGACATAAAAAAAGGTGGCAGTACTCTCTTCATGACATAAAAATGTGCCAGTATTCACTCCATGACAGAAAACGAAAGGTGCCAGTAGTCACTTCTTGACATAAAAAAAGGTGCCAGTACTCACTCCATGACAGAAAAGGAAAGGTGCCAGTAGTCGCTTCTTGACATAAAAAAGGTGCCAGTACTCACTTCGTGACATAAAAAGATGCCAGTACTCACTTCTTGACATAAAAAACGTGCCAGCACTCACTTGTGACATAAAAAGGTGCCAGTACTCACTTCTGTGACATAAAAAGGTGCCAGTACTCACTTCTTGACATAAAAAGGTGCCAGTACTCACTCCATGACGAAAAGGAAAGGTACCAGTAGTCACTTCTTGACATAAAAAGGTGCCAGTACTCACTTCTTGACATAAAAAGGTGCCAGTACTCACTTCGTGACATAAAAAGGTGCCAGTACTCACTTCATGACATAAAAAGGTGCCAGTACTCACTTCTTGACATAAAAAGGTGCCAGTACTCACTTCTTGACATAAAAAAGGTGCCAGTACTCACTTCTTGACATAAAAAGGTCCCAGTGCTCATTCCTTGACACCACTTAATATTATATATTATATAAGTAAAAGAAGAGGCTGATATTGTTTCACATCAAGATGTTAGAATAAAGACAAATAAGATCTATTTGTCTTGAGTTCTGAACTTATAATATTCATCTAATGTATCACCATCATTAAAGGTGCTGGTATGCTGTACCATTGTGTACCATCACAAAAAACAGCACTGTCTGTGGCTAAGTACATAGGTCCTTTTGTACTGCACAGCAGCATTGATTCATGTGACCTGGGCAGTGAACAATGGAATTAGGAGGTACTGGAACATCCACCATGTTTGTCAGGCATGGGCCTGTCTGATTATGACCTGTTTGGAAACTGATAGAAACAATTTGAGGCATGTGATTGAGTGAGGTGGTTGTAATAGTATAGTGGATGATTGCGGACATAATGAGAAGAGACATTGCTGATGGTGCCAGATGTCTTCCACAGGCATGATGTGTCTGCAGCAAGACAGGAAATTTACTGAATTTGTGTAAAGTGGAAGCTTTATTGGATTATATATTTTTTTAAATCCTCCACCAATGTTGCCATGAATGTTTGAATGGCCTATGTTCCTGTCCAGTAAATTGTCCACTTTAGTTTAATTCAAAATACCTCATGCATACATTTTTCATATCCAGACGCATACTGTGTGGTCATCCAGGAGAGGTGGTCACAACTTTGTGGCTTTTCATAATGTCTCTCTCTCTCTTGTTGTGACAAACATTGGAAGGGTAACACTGAAATGAGTCTTAAAGAAAGAGGATTTGAGATGTTGATTTGTATCTCATGGCTCAGCAAAGTACTAGTGATTTGCTGTTGTGAATGCTGAAATGAACTCTCAGATTGCATGAACTTGTGCATAGCTGTATGGCAGTTTGTTTCTCGAGGGAACTACTTCATGGAGTTAGTTATAAAAGAGACAATTCACGTAAAGATTACACAGTGTCACAATAATCTGAACACTCCCTACCATGAAGATTTGAAAACTTGTAACATTGTTTTAGTGCTGCCATGATGAGTGAACCTCATTCTTCTTCATGTTTCTGTTGCCATTATACCATAATGACGTGTGGCATAGACATTACTGAAATTTGTTATGTGTAAAGTATGTTACGTTATGTATAAAATCTATTACAGTATTGCAGAATAATATGTTGTATTTAATCCAACGTATTGCACAATTGATAATAAATAATCATTTGTCATTTATGATGACCTTCGACAGAATTTGCCGTATCTGTATTCCTTTTTATACATCCTCCCTGATGATGGCCTTTTGGAGGCTGAAACATGTAGTAGGGGCATCATAAATGACAATGCTTTTTTTTGTTATTGATTGTGAAGTTTGTTGGATTAAATGCTATATATTCAGTCTGTTGCACAGAATGTGGATTACATAAAATCGCAAAATAACTTTTAACATTTCCAGGCTTAAAGGTGCATTCATTCATTGGAGGTCTTCCATTAGAGGAAGACAAACAAAAGCTTCATCATTGCCATATTGCAGTTGGTTCTCCTGGAAGGGTGAAGCATCTAATCCAGATGGGGTACTTAAAAACAAGTAACATACGGTTGTTTGTATTGGATGAGGCAGATCAGCTGATGGAGCCTAGTTTCCTGAAGGATATAAAGTATGTGAACAGAACTTTAGAGTTGTGTCTTGTCCGTTGCAGTGTTTATTTTTTATGTTCATATGAGAGTACTGTTGGGGTTATGCAGTGATAGGACAGCACTGAATGCAAAATTTTGTGTGCGTCAGTCCAAAAATTTAAGCTTCCGTATCTTTTGTCAAATGCTTCTGGCCTTATTTACAACTGTAGATAGATTCAAGACATCTGTGTGGATGTTTAAATGTGAAATATCTGAAACCTTTGTGCTTTTCATATTAATTAAAGGTTAATGTACTCTCTGCCTTCACATCTTGCAGTTTTCATTAACTCGTTACATATTATTTGGGAGTAGTGAAAGGTGAAAGTAGAACTGAACGATATGTTAAAATGGTGATCTTATCATTGTTGCTTAGAACTCATTGTCATGGTCAGCTTTATACATATGTTTATGAAGTAGCCTTATGTATATGAAGAGGCAGGGTTTGGAGGTCACTGTTTATGTTTCACTGGCTAGCCAGTAACTGTTCAGGTACTACAGTGATAACATGAATTGGTAACTGCCATATACGCTCTGTATCTGGTGGTAATAAACACTTGAATTCCGTAAAAAGTGAAGAATTTCAGAATTATTTGAGCAACTGCATTATTAACTTCTGGAGAAGGACTTCACTCTGTGGTGTTAGTTCATGGCGTTAGAAATCTTATATTGAAGAGGAATATCACCTTCACATGTAGCTAATTGTGATAGTGTTAGGGGCATGTGGGTTAAGAGTGTGCACTTTTTTCATGTGCTGTGATACCAACCAACAGCAGATATTGTAACCCTTCAGTGGCACTGGGGTTTGAATTCTATCTACTGCCCAGGACAGAGGAGTTTGAAATTTATGTTACCTGTAAATGCCATCACAACCGTACTCTGCACTGAGGGCAGCAGTATGTGAAGAATGAAAGGTCTGTACAGTGCACTGAGACTGGCATTGCAGGGTTAATAGGAGAAGTAACACACTTTACTCTCTTCTGACAAATACAAACATTAGTAACTGTAGTAGCCAGTAGGAATTGTTTTCAGTTCCTAGATTTGACACACTTGAGGTTTAGAGTAGGTTTGTGTGATTAGTACATAAAGGTCTTATTATTGTGTCTCTGAGCATGGCTTATGTCAAGATAGCTTTGTTGCTTACAAAGCCTGCATCTTCCAGGAATTTAGAGTCCGTTTTCCCCTTTGTTTCAACCTACCACATAGTTGACTCTTGAAGTGCTTCATCTCCAGCTTCTAAGCAGACCTTGCACCTTCTGAAAACATTTCTTGACATGTGATGGGGTTTGTCTTGAAATATTGGCAGTTTTGTTTTAATATTGTCTTTCAGTTTTTGAAAGGAATGTGGATTGCTTACATAAACTCTGTCTTTCAGAGGCTCTGACAATTAATAATCATACATTCAAATCTGAAGATCTAAGAGGCCACAGTTCATGATATATCAACCATTTACTCATTACCTCTTCTTGTGCGGTCATTGAAAAGTATGATGTGGTGGCGTAGCATTGTCCTGCATGAAATAACCATACATTTGTGCATCTTCTTTTAATTCTCAGAGGAATGGTGCCAGAATTAAGTGAATATATTGGTAGGAATTCATTGCTTCTTTGGAAAACAAGGGCCGTGTGATTTTGTGCATGGTTGCCACATACCAGACTCAGACTTTAAGGTCGTGCAAAGGAAGCTCGTGAATTGTGTGGTGATTTGTGGAACACCAAGGACATCAATATCTGATTCTGGCTGTTTACGTTCCATGTAATGTAAACCATGCCTCATCGAAGAAAAACCTAAATTTCAGATCAAGAAATCCATTGTCTACAAATTCTTGTAACCACATACAATACCAGCTTCTTGCTTCCCAGTTTACAGGAAAGAGTTGTACAGCTATAATTTTATATGGGCATAGTTTTACAAGTCCTGTTGCCATACAGACTGAGGATTTTGACATCCCACTTTGAATAGCCAAACAGTGCGTAGATTTTCTGGGGTTTGCCATTTGAGTGCTAGTATAATCCAATTTATCTTCACTTAAGAGATAATGTTCTCATATTTTCTTTTTGTGAAGCTCTGAACCTGTCATTTGAAATCTTCCACTGTTCCATATTTTGTTCTTTTGCATGGCATTGCTTACATGGGCTGACACCCTTAAGCAAGCTGGCATTGTTTTTTTCCTATACTTTTGGCAGTTATTAAAAGACCTGTCCTTAATTGATAGTCAGTCTTGGTAAAGTGAAGCCTGATTGAATGTCAGAAGGTTGAAAAATGTTTGGATGTTCTTGTCTTATGAACAGTCAAGACTTTGTTATTGGGCAAGTTGAAAATGGTTGCCACCTTCATTTTCTTCTTTCTTGAACTTTTGTGAAAGTAAGCACAAGAAATGTGGCATTGAAGCAAAGAAGGGTCTGTAAAATTTAAAATTTTGAGTTAAGTGCATGCAGAAACAAATATTGTGTGATCATCAGTATATTCTGCCAGTGTTCACCACGGATAGCATTGGAATCTATTTTGACAAGTTTCTTTCCTGTTTGTCTGTCTAGACTTCAGAATTTTGCTATTTATCTATGTACTATGACATGACCTGTGAAGTCCTCTGTCCCTGTTGATCATGTATAACCAAGTGTAGATCTGAAATTATTTAAGTTAAGGTGATCGCAATAGATCCTGACTTGTGTTTAAATTTATTTCCATTAGACACATGCACATGTGATGATGGAACAGCTACAAGGGTCATTTGATGAATTTCATTTTGTGTTCTTCCAAACAGCTACATCTTCTCAGTACTGCCAACTAACAAGCAGATGATAGCATTAAGTGCAACTTACCCAGGCAAACTGGACATGTTTCTGAGTCGTTACATGCGCAGTCCTGCACATGTCAACCTAGGACCAGAAGGACCAATCTTATTGGGTCTCAAGCAGTTTGTCTACATAGTGCGTCCTCATCTGAGCACTATGGTGCAAATAAAATATAAAGTTGAAGCATTGTTGCACATCCTGTCATCTGTGTCCTTCAAACAGTGCCTAATCTTTTCTAATTATCAAACAAGGTATGTATAATCTACATGTTTGAAACTACAGTGACAATTTTGTAGTATCCCAACAGATCATTGAACCTTTTAGGCAGATGAGTTGGACACTTAGATATGGTAACTAAAACCAACAAATGCACACAAGTTCATGAAAATGTGTTATAAACATAATAATACCTCCTACATGTTTCAACTACTCATGTGGCGATCCTCAGGTGCGTTGTGAAGAATAAATACATTGAGATGTAACATCTCAGTGTATTTATTTTCATAAACTTGTGTGCATTTGTTGTTTTTAGTTACCGTATATAACTATTCAGTGCATGGTTGTGGATCATTTAGAGTTGGACACTGTTTTCAGAGGGGTGGGAGTTACCATCAGGATATTGTTTTCAGAAAGTGAAGTATTGGGACTAAAATGCTTAAATGTGTACTTGATTTCTGTAACACACTTTTTGTAAATAAAGTATTTCCAGTTTTGTGTTTTCAAAATTTTGTTGTTGTTGTTGTTTATAGTACTTGTAGTAGTAGTAAAGAATTTTACATTTTTTTAATTCTAGAGCTCAAAGCATCTGCAATCAGTTGAAAACAGTGGGATGGGCTGCAATATGGTTGACAGGAGGGCAAGAGCAGCACCATCGTCTTGAAGCTGTTGCAAGCCTCCGTGAGTTTCGGTGCCGGGTACTTCTCTCAACAGATCTTACAGCAAGAGGAATTGATGCAGAGAATGTAAACCTGGTTATTAACCTTGATATACCTCACAGCAGTGCTACATACTTGCATCGTATTGGAAGGGCTGGACGGTATGGTTCTCACGGTATTGCAGTATCTCTTGTAGCTGATGGTACCGAATTAGGCCAGTTCAGAAAAATGCTGGGAGCAATTGGTGAATCAGTGAGTGTTGCTAAATTACCAAGTGATGTAACATCAATGGATTTATGGCACTGTGATGTTTCAAGCTTTGAAGAAATGTGGGGTATTGCACCAGGAAGGGATACCAAAGACTGGAAAGGTGAAGATTTAGATTCAGATGACAAGAACACTGGAAGTGGTGGAGTTAGGAAGAAAGTTGGGAAACATATGAATGAATTGTGTAGTGACAAGAAATTAGAGAATGAAGAGAAACTACATGGAGGATTGAATGGAAGTTTGCACCTACGTGATGAGTGGGTGAGAAAAAAGTCTGCCGCAGACTTGGTGAAAGGAATGGGTGAGATGTCCTTGTTAGATAATGAAAAGAAATGTGAAAACGAAACTGCTGAGAAACTGGCACTTTGTGACTTGGCTACAAAGTTGACGTTAATAACAGATGTTAATATCAAACTGGACACATATGAAGACTTGTCAAGTGAATTAGAAAACTCTACTTATGGCACAGACACACATGATTCAAACTGTTCAAGAAAAGAGGCTGCAACTCTTTCAAGTGAAATTGAATTATCAAAAGTTGTGTCTGATATGATACAATGGGACATCTCTGTGACAACTAAAAAGTTGAAAGAAGAAACCAATAATTGGAGCACTGACGATTTGTTAAAACACCTAGCAGATGGACTTCCATGGCCAGTAACTGAGGCTGAGAGTTCAAGAACATCTCACAACCAAGGATTATGTTATCCATATTTAGCTGTTTCAAAAGGTCTAGAAGCTAAAAAAGAGACAATTTTGTCAGGAAAGATTTTGGGTCATTCCAAAAATGATGGTCACAGTAATTTCAGTGGTAATCATCATGCAAATATATATGATGATATGTCTGATAACACTTTGTCTGTAGAACAAAATGGCCCTGGAAGTGAGGCATCTTCATCATGTTCTGAAGAGTCAGATTCTGATGCCAGCATATCGGAAAGTTCAAGCCCTGAATTCTGTAGGAGAAGTGATCAGCATTCACTGTGGAATTATGCTAATGTACAGAGTTCTGTGGACTACTATAGTTATCCAGGGATACAGTCATACAGTGATTATTGGAAGTGGAGGAATAACTGTCAAGAACAGTACAATGATTTTGATTTGTGTGAGTTTGGATGTGATGTGGAAGGAAATGGGTATTATAGCATGTGGAAAATGCATGTACAGCAAATAAGGCAGTACATTCAGTGCACAGAATACTGGAAATATATGTTCAGTAAGTAGTAGGCTTTCTGTTCGGTATACTTTTGCTCAGGTGGGTCAAAGAAAAAGAACAATGTGATTCTTTTATCAGATTATTTGAATTATGTGTTGAAAGCCAAATCCTGCATTAAACAGCACGTACTTCACATTATTTTTTAGTTGAAGGTGGTACCTTTATAAAATACGATACTCCGTGGTTTATACAATCGTTGCAGTCCACAATTTGCTAGGGTGAAATTTCTTAAATCGTAATGAATGTGCCTGTAAGCATCATTTGCTGCCTTTTTCTGTCACTCCCAAACATTAAGAAACACTTCTTCTTCCCCCCCCCCCCCTCTCTCTCTCTGTCTCTCTCTCAGTTATATTAACAACAAACAAATAAAAGTTAAAATGCATGTACCACATGGTAGATGGTTTGCTGAATGGATAGGTGGGTGATACAATGAATCAGTTATTGAGCTGTAGGGGGAGATGGTTGAGGAGACTCAACCATTGGTGGATCATTGTGATGTATTGAAGATGTAGAGACAGGCGGTTGTGATGGTAAAGAAGGGGATTTAACTGATCGAAAAATCAGCAGTATTGCATTTTGCATTTGTGGGTGTTTTAAAGTTGATGGTAGAATGTCGCTAGAAGTATTTGGTTGATCTGCTGTGCATGAGCTATTTGAGAAGTCTTTTGTCTTTAGTTGTTTCTCATCCTTTGCCTCTTCACACAGCCGTTGATAATACCAAGCCAGTTTTTCTTTTGACCGTATGATACTTTTTACTTTGCTGTCTATTGCAGTAATTATTTTTAAGTTCTCTCAAACCACCTTCAGTTTTTTCCTAGGCTGTTTTGCAAAATGTTCTGTCATTTCATGATATGTTACTTGTTTCATCATTCTATTGCTGCAGACCTTGAAGGGTTTTCTTGGAATGTAGGAGAGAGCTAAAAAAATTTAGGAACTAGATTTTTTTCTTCCGTAGATTTTTTTGTAACTACTAACAAAGTCAAAACTTCCACTGTTGCTGTTGCTGACATCGTGTGTGTATGTGATAAGTCACAAGATATTTATACACACTGAGGATATTTTTCTGTAATACCATCTGTTGCAAAAATTTTTATCACTAACCCTAAAAAGCATATAATTTCAAAAATCAAATCAAATGAATGTAATAAGATGAAAAATGAAGAATAAAAATCTTGTGAGGGGAGTGAGGTGAACAAACATAGAATGTGGCGGTTTGCTGATAGGGATAAAATTATGTCAGAAACACCTGCAACCTGCTGTTTGGGGGGACAAAAGAAAGCCTTTTATGAGAAGTGTGCTGGACATGTGAAACCACTTACCCCCTCAAGTACTGCTCCCTTTGGTTTTGCTTTTGCTTTTCCTGCATCTTCCATGCCAGTTGCAGCAGAGACACTTAAAAGAGCTCCTTCCACACATTTTCATATTATACTGAACTCATTTTGGTAGTTAGACTGTTCATTGGTGGTGTTGATCAAGCTGTGTACTAACAAAGTGTTTGAAGCCTGATTTCCAAACAGAGTTGAACAGACATTAATATACATACATGATTCTAAAATTCTGTGCACCACAACAAATTATGTGGGTGCCATGGCAATGTGTGCCTAGATTGCACATCACTTTCTTCAATCTTCAAAAATGTTCTTTCTGTCAATTTGTGATCCTCCAATGGTGCTAAAAATGTCTTCCTTTTATTTTATTTATATTCTTGTATGTCTTACAACATTGTGGTACTAATAAGTTTACCATAACTTGATGGAGAGATGCTGGCTCACATTAAAACAATATGAAGGAAGGGAACTTTTGTGTCCTTGTGACCTAATGCATGAGACATGTTTAGGTTTGGTGTATAGCTACCATTATGTAGAAGGAATGGAAATAAAATTCAGAAGTATGTATAATTTTATCTTTATCAGTTGTGTATGTTTAAAACGAAGGCTTTATTAACTACTTTAATGTAATAAGAAAATACATCCACAGTTGTTTTTGTATAATGAATGTTACACTGGATCTCCTTGCCTCTGCATAGGGGCACCGGATTTCAGAATTGACAAAGCCAAGCTTCCCCACTGATTTAAAAAGTTGGTCCAGCGCTGTGCGGTCCAGGGCCACTCGACATCGACTGAAGAATTGTAATCTGAAAGCCACACCCATTAGGAACTGACAGTTTTGGTACACCACCTGAATACAAGTCACTCACTTGGGGTTGAATTTTTTTATAAAGATGACAGTAATTTATTATCCTACAAGATACATATGTCTGCAATATTATTTCAAGAGCTGCAATTCAAAAGGTATGAGGCTGGGCGCTGTGCGTAACTCCTTAACACCAAAATAGTGGGAACCACTCAACTTAACTTTGTTGTGAACCCCACTACGGCCCAAATCTAAGAGGATGAACAACATATGAATGACTCCACGTGTGAGCAACTGTCGACAGACTTACCCTCGCATCTGGATCTGAGGGACTGGTTTCTACTTCAGTATTCAGTGGTTATGCCCTGCACGGTTCCTAGAAAGAATTCTTCTCAAGTATTAACAATCTCATAACAACATCTATAGGAGACATCACAGTGGGAACAGGTTGCACACCCATCTTACTTATCTAGCTTAGTCAGTGCTATCCCACATACATATTGCTTCATCAGTACATAAAGTTTCAACACTTTCCCAAGTTACGGCTGAGCATCGTGCGAGGCTCCCCTGCAAGTGCAGTCAGTCGACTCATCACATGGCACAATAAGAATAATTCAAGGCTGGTGTCATTCACTGAGGCGGCCAGTTACAGTGTACCATGGGTAACTTGTAACTATGGTCACACTACACTTCACATGTCGGGTTAAAACAACGAGTTATATAAAGAATGTCTTGCAGTTTCTTACAACCAAAACTCCATAGGATTTCCACTTTGAAAAGTTTTCCTGTGGTAATGATTGTGACTTTGTATCCATTCCTTAAAATTGCGTGGGTGCCATTTTGATACAGCTGTGCAAGGGATATTGTGTTAAGGTGACTGCATGACAAACTTAATGCAAAATGTTATAACATTATATTGATTCAGAATATGCTAAAGGATGGAAGACTGACTTTTTGAACCCCGAAGGATTGGATCTGAAACAAGATCTGTGTGCTTAACCCTTTCCTCTTTGTAATGGAGTAGAACGTAGTGATATTAAAAGGCCCAAGCTTCTAAAGGAGTAGGATGTAGTAAATTCTCATTTAACATTTAAGTACTCTTAATTTAAGACTGGGTTGAAAGCTTCACACGCTTGTTGCAGTGTTTAAATGGGATGGGTAGTAGGTTAACAACACATGAAAAAATTTTTAATGTTTTTGTCAGTAAGCAAATACATATTTCTTGAAATTTCAGAACTGTAGTGTGTACAGTCTGTAAAGTGGTGCAGTTTGATCGCCTGTCACACATTGTCTGATGAAGATAAATGTTCAGTTTCAAAGTTTTTGGTGAGTATGTGGTGGAATAATATGTATCCACAGCCTAATTGGTCTGTATATTTAACTTGATGATCTGAGTTTTCATGTTGTGGATGCCAAACTAACTTAACTAATTGACTCCATGGAACAGAGTCCTTCTGGAGAAGTTAACGGTCCTCAGCTAGTCAAGAAATTCCCCACATCGTATGGAACCCGGAGGTTCAGTACGACATTCACAAGAGCCGGCCACCTGTTCATGTCCTGAGCCAAATTAATCCAGTCCATATCGCCATCCCACTTCTTAAAGACCCATTTTACTATTATCATCACATCTATACATAGGTCTTCCAAGTGGCCTCTTTCTCTCAGGTCTCCCTACCAAAATCCTGTATGCACCTATCCTGTCTCACATACATGCCACATGCCGTACCCATCACATTCTTCTTGATCTGATCAACCAAATAATATTTGGTGAGGAGTACGGATCATAAATCTCCTCGTTATGTAGTCTTCTCCACTCCCCTGTTACCTTGTCCCTCTTAGGCCCAAATATCTTCCTCAGCACTCTATTCTGAAACACTCTTGGCCTATGTTCCTCCCTCAATGTTAGAGACCAAACTTCACACCAATACAAAACAACAGGCAAAATTACAGTTCATATACAGATCAAAAATGGAGTAATCATTGTGGCATGCTGTTTTATGCTTTTGAATTTAATTTTCTGAAAAATAACTGTGTACTGATGAATAATTTGCAGAAATATTCTGCAGTCAAAATAATATATTTCATAAAAGATAGGAAAGTGGCCTGAGTGCAGATGTTTTTAGAATGTTTTCTAGGGGGACCAGTTTAAGATACTGCCATTTTCAGCACAAAAAATCATGACTCGAATTGGTGTAAATAACAGCCTATTGCTTATTGGGAAGGTTAGTTTCCAAGCTTTAGAATCTGTCCTGGGTCTGACTTTACGTTCTGCTGGTACTTTTGGAGGTTTTAGTCATTTTGCACCTAGCAGAACACATTTAAGAACCACTGGCCATCATAGTGACTACTTTGTTGTTTGTCAATCCAGGACTATATGAATGTCTTTCTGTAATATGTACCAATATCTATGTGATTATATACATATTTTTTTCTAGCATCAACTTGGGTATTGATAAGACATTTATAATTCTGTCTTTCTTCCTTAGGTGGTATTCATTCATCTGTCACAATTGTTGCTGTTTATAATGGAGCCTCAGGTTAATAACACCATCATAACAGTACACATAAATCTTTGATGTCAACTAAATTATTAACTGATTTCATGGAGGTACTCATGAGATGCTAATCAAGAAGTTCTCCACATTTTATGGAACCTGAGGATTTGTCATGTTCATAACCATGTTGAATGGGTTCCTTGTCATCATGGTATGGCATGTTCTGAGGATGCAGATGGAGATAGCCTGGATATATTGATTAAAGCATTGAAGACAGACAATAAAGAGCAGTCATACAGCCATGAAGTCAAAAGTCCACAAAGAAGTTTGCTTTTCTCATCTTTTCATCTGAAAGGGCCTGCAGCACATGAATGTTATAAGGTTTAATGGAGGACTCTCCAAACAGTGTTACATGAACTTACTTTTTGGGTTGACTTCCTTGGACTATGAAAAAACCCTTACTGATAAGAGCTAGATGAATGCTGCTTGGATGCAATCTACTGTTCACTTATGAGTGGCTGGCCAGAACCTTGGCAGCTGCAGCCTTCAGCACAAAGTTGTCATACTAGCATTTGAGGGACTCTGAAGGTATGCAGGATTTCAGGTTTCCACTGCATTGTAGTTGAGGCCTTCACTCTTTTGAGATGTTACACATTGCAGGTGGGTGGTTGGTTGGTTGGTTGCTGATCTTTCAGGACAGCCTATCAATCCCATCTTTCTCTGCAGTTCTAAGTTTGTTGCCTTTAGACAAACAGCTTCATTCTCTGCAGTTCCTAAATGAACACAAAGTTCAGGTATCAGGCTTGTCATTTCGTCTCTTCTGTGATCATTGTCTCCAGTCCTTCTGATGTCTTCTTGTCTTCCTGTAGTTCCTGTAACCTTAGATCTATTACTGCTTGAACTACATGCAGTAAAGATTTTATGTTACAGAAATGAAAAGGAAGAAAGTAAGATATTATCAGCAGGGCTGGAGAAAATGATCATGGAAGAGAAAAACATGACAAATATACTTTATTTTCGTGTGTGTTACAAACTATGGTGCATGAAGCTACTGATCACAAGGCAACGAACTTAGTTGCAGAAAAAGATGACGCCTATAGGTTCTCCCGAAACGTCGGTAACCAACTACCAACCTACGCCACGTAATAACCCAGGAGAGCGAAGGTCCCAATTCCAAAGGTAGTGTGTTTGTGAACTTTGAAAGTGGCGCTGAGTTGGCACAGAGTGTGATGCATGAAATCAAAGTACACATACGAGTTGTGGTGACCAATTGGGGGCACGGGTCCTATCGCTATGTCTGTGGGCTGTGGCAGCGCTGCAACGGCCAGGAAGTGAACCACTTCTGTGTTGATAAAATGAGTGTTTTTGTAAATGTATTAAGATATTAAATCGTTCTAACTGATTTGGTAGATTAAATATAGCAAATCGTAATCGTCCTAATATCTCGGAAAGTTCTGTATTTGTAGTGTCCGGTTTCGTTAATAGATTGAACCAGAAGTAGCGACTACTCAATAGCTCACTCTTGAGGGAAGTATTTGCACTACAGAATACTCCATGTGAAGTGTGTAGCTGTTATCGTCTTAAAGTGGTTACAAGCGCCGTCCTTTAATAAATTTGTATTACTATAAATTTCCGAACGGTTTTTATTCCGTAGTATTTGTATTCGGTATCTTTTTTTCCTTGTGTACAATAATTCATACCGACTAGTGTATTCATCACGTGCGCGATGGAGGCGGTGGCAGGAACATCTTTCAAAACTGTGATACCACAAAAGAAATTCAAAGAACTTCCTATATTTATTGCGGAAAACCATAATGAGGTATTCAGTCAAATTTATTTAATCAAATATTATGTTTGTATAAACATTTGCGTAAGATCGGTTTATGTTACTATGTTCATGTTTCTTTGACATTATGGGGGGTGACCACGTGGTTGAAGTGACGTTTATATTGAACGTAACAATTTCAAAACCCCTAGTTTCCTTTTGTTGTAGGAACATCTGATGTAACTGTGAATGATCTGGTATATGAACGACTGAGTTTAGCTTAATTTGGTGTTCCTGTAAGCAGTATTCATTCGTTTGTATTTAAAATTCCTCTTGATGAAATTCTGCTTTTGGCATGTCATTCTAGCTATGCCGTAAAGTATGAGCAAGAATTTTAACCCCACTTGCATAAATAAAGACCAAAAGAAGGATACACCAACCAAACTATCAAAATACTGTTTATTCACAAATATGTTATGATTCATATACAGACGCGATGCATGGATCAGAAGCTGTGTCACGTTAATTAGGCTTGACAGTTACAGTACGACGTTGGCAAAAAGGTTAGCATTCAGACTTAAAATAAGCATTAAAAGTATTATCAGATATTCTAAAATAAACTGATTCTTCAAGAGAGTGTCGGTGAGGTTAGGTTTACCCATGGTAAGTTGCAGTAGAATTTTTTGTAAGACATATTTATCCAGAACGAGCAGCTGAAAAAATAACGGAAGAGTAGCGCCGTTCTCGAAATTGAGATTGAGGTACAGGATATGGACAAAAAAATATAAACATTCTGGAGCATACATCAGAATACATTTTATGGGCTCTTTTCAAATATTCTTACATTACCACCTTTATGAAACTGAACACTTTTGATAGCCCATTCTCCAGACTTTCATGTTCCCGAATCATACATAACCCATTATGCATTCTTCTCTCTCTTTGTCTTTTGGATTAAGTGTCAAAATTCTCTCTCCTGTATCTGCTTGGTCTTGCCCTGCCCTTAGTTTTTGTCCTTTGAGGTTATAATCTTATCACATATTTAACCCAGTATTTTCGTTTCTTACATAACTCTTTAAGGCCTATTGGATATTGTATGTACTGCCAGGTTTAACAATAAAAACTGTACATGCTGCCCATGCCATCTATTAATGTGCTTCATATGATTCTCATAATAAACAATCTTTTTTTCCCTGTGCATCATTAGCGCATCACTCTTTATAATGGAAGCACCCTGTGTACTCTGAGGTACAAACTGAATTTTCGTGTGTGAAATGTAGATTAAATTGGGTCTTCAAATTTTATTTTCCCCTGTCAGTATCATTCCACCAATGCCCCATACACATCTTCATCTTAATACTGCTCTTACCAGAAGGACAAAGTGGCAAAGCCTGGGAACCTTCAAACGAATCGTCATTCTATCAGTTGTCAGGGAGCATTGGACAGAAAAGTACTTTCATATTTTAGTCTTTAAGCGATAATGCAATTGTATGACAAAATGTATTTTCAGTTAGTAAAATGGAAGTTATTTATGTATGGCCCAATATATTTTACCATTTTTGGTCTTGTCTTCAGGGGGACAAATGAAAACTGTTTATTATAAGTTGATTTTTGTGGTGTTTAAAGTCACATATACACTACAGTGCTTTAAAATAAAGTATCAACATTTCAACGGATTTGGAAAGTAATTTGTTTTTGTTTATCTTGCACTTACATATAACATTAATAAACATGCTAAGTGCATACATGACCATGGAATGTATGATACAGTTATTATTTTATAGCTGTATGTCTTAAATTAATAGTAAATAGAATGATTCTTAAATTTTGAGAGTAGATGCAACCAGTTGATGTTTTCAATTCATGTTCACATTCGTAGTCAGTGCTGTTGGCCAAGTAATAATATACTTGTACTAGAAACAGACCAACGAATGTCACTGTTAATGTGCTGCAACAGAGTTCTGTGCAGATCAGATGTATGTGTTCAGTTGCAGTATAGCCTTTGCTCCCATGAGTTCAGTATTTTTGTACAGTATATTTAACGTGCATTATTGACAATCATTAATCTTTTATTTTTACCTTAAAGTAGGTAAGTAGCTTTAAAAGACTGGTGTAAATGCTACATCTCCCACCTCTTCATCAAATGATGGGCCACATCAAAACATACAAAAGTTGTATGAAGGGGTTGGAAGTTCCTGAGTGAAAAACACATTTTCAAGTAACACAGTGAGGAAATAAATATCCATGGAGAATGATTTAATAATGAGCAACTACCAGTCTTGAGATTGGGTGTGGTTTTTGTGGTTTTCCAGGTCCCTCCAAGCAAATTCTGGGGTAGTAGCTCAAACTGGGACATGACTGTTTCTTTCCACTTCTCCCGTTTCATTATTTACTAATGATTTTACCATTCGACACCATTGAATCTGAACCACTGACAGTGTCATTGTATAAATAGGAATAAATAATTAAAACAAATAGCGGTGTGGACACTCTGTCCCATGTGTTGGCAAATAACAGTATGAAGCCAACCAATCCCTGTACCACTTGGTAATTGGCATCGTTGACAAAAAAATGAGGTGTTGCCTTTTAGGCTTTCTTGTTTGAAGTAAAGAATTAAAGCCTTGTATACGAACCATATCTATCCGCCTGTCCGTGACCTCGTAGGCCTATCAACGCCTAGACCCTTTTTCAGATTTTCATGAAATTTGGCCCAGGATCTCTTCACAAAAAATGTAGAAAGAAATTGAGTTTCGTGAAAATCGGCTCAACGACAGTCGTATTTTACTTAGGGGCGTAAAAGAATTTGTACTTTTCAAATTTGTGCACCGATTTCGGTGAGATCTTCACGTAATGTCTTTGATCATTGATGAGTTTTGTGAAAGTAGGTGTAGTGAAGGCTATACTTTTCTTGAAGGCGTGAGTGAAATTTGCCAATATTTCTACATTTTTGGTCCGATTTGGATAAACGTTCATACAAGAGATGCCCACGAAATGTATTCGAGTGTTAGGGGGTTTCGTGAAAATCGGCATAGTGAAAGCCATATTTTACACCGTCGAGTAAGTGAATGGCTGTCCGTACTGTCCCCATTTATTGTCCGATTTTGGCAAAATTCAGTATAAGAGATCTGCACATAATGATGCTGAGCATTTGTGAGTTTCGTTAAAATCAGATTTTGTTTTGAAAAGCTTTTATATTGTCACACAATGATGTTATTAAATTCTGTCCTTGTATTTTCACATTTATTTCACTTATAGGTGCTTTGTAATATCAATACAAAATGCTAGAGCTCGCCATTTCGTGTTTTGATGTCGCCAATATATTGTTTCATTTCCAAAAGTTTAATAATCTCACTTATGAAATAAAAAAACTATATTAATAACCTGCTGCATTATAACCAGTGAATTTCAGTGTAATGTGGCAAATCTTCATGTTCACTGCCAATACCGAGAAGGAAAGAAGCGAAGTGTAGATATAATCCTAAGGGGATTTTCATTGTGTTAGTAAATTATTTATCTCACAAAAAATTTCATCTCCAGTGACGGTTTCATGCATAGGAATTATTCTACAATTTCTTCACTTTAACAAAATTTGAATTACAACTGCGAATAAACCCTGCAACCTGAGCAGTACCTTTTATCACCCGGGTCCCCGTCCACTGCTATCGATTAGGCTTCAAAAACGTTACAACTCGAAATTAAATGATTTCTAAAATAATTTACTGTGTCGTTCATACTTTCAGCCACCGTGTTTCTACTGAGGCGTTTGTTTTTTAATTGTTGTACTCTTTCTGGACGGACGATTTTAGCTGTTTTAATTAAACACGCAAAATAATTGTCCTTCTGTAAAAGGTTTTGAGTTGGATTTAATTACATTGGCCCATATAACAGTGCATTAACTGTCGATTCATTTGATTCATTAATATTATAGAAGATTTCTTGTTGATTTTTTGCAGTTGACTTTAATTCGCGTAGTTTATCGGTAAACATCATTATTTATTCTTTGTGTTGTGTTTTATATTGACGTTTAAGAGCATGTTGTTTTCAAAAGCGGAAGGACGTTATTGATTTGAATTTGTGAACAGAAATATTTATCTTCCCAATTTTATAAACCATTTTACGATTTCATCCAATCGAAGGTTTCTGTTTATAAATTGTGATCGTTGATCCGTATTCACAGTTCGTTTTTAAAATTTTCGCGCACCGCCAAAAGAATTCAAGCGGGTTCGACGTTCTTGGCATGTATGAATTTGATAAGTATTAGATAAATGTTCGCCTGTATGACCTGGAAACGAATTACGTAAATGTGTGTTTGTTTGAACCTGCGAAATATTAGATAAATGTTTGTCTATATGAACTGGAGAATTATTAGATACATTTTTGGCTATATGAACTGGAGACTTATTAGATAAATATTTGCCTATTTAAACTGGATATGCATTCAATGGGTACCGAGGGGGGGGGGGGGGGTAGATCTTTCTCGGATGTAAGGCGGCCGGAACGTGAAGATAACCACTCAGTCTAGTGCCGAGGTCAAGAATAAGTGGAGCTATATCACCCTTTCCTCATATGCCTTCGTGGCTTTTGCAGGGACAACCCGTACCTTTACCGTATCTAATTATCTCGTCTGTTTCTTGTAGGTGTTGCCATTTATATATCGGTGCATGGGATCAAAACATCTTCCTTTAGAAGGAAATACCATAATACACCTTGACTCACATCCTGACATGCTTATTCCGAAAGACATGCCAGCTGACACCGTCTGGGACAAGCACGAATTGTTCAGGTCTGTATAATTTCTTGTGAGTCTGTTGTGATGCATTGCATGTAACATACCCATGAATGTTATACTTACGAATGGGGCTGACTTTTGTAGTGCACGTGGTACAGTGCTGGCTTGTTGTTGGCACCATATGTTGTGGTTGTCATGGTAAGACTTCTGTTTTGCACTTGGGTGGTCCTAGGTTTGATTCTCAGCCCAGTTACTGTCTTGAAGGAAGGTTTTTATTCTTTTCCTTTGTCCGTTCAGGTAGGGTACCTCAACTGAAAATTCCTAAGCTTTACAAGGACATGTATAAAATATTTCTTATGGTAAGCAATGGTACTGGGTGTTTTGTGTGTGAAACAACTTTTATAGTTGAGGTATCAGTTCTTCTGGGATATGTTGCTGCATCAGTGGGCATTTGATTCCCAATGCTTCAAGACTGCTTAGTGCTCTCATCAGTGAGGCTTGCAAGGTCCAAGAAGAAACTTTAATAGTTGCACTGTATCATGTTGTACAGTGTCTGTGAATAGACAGTACAACTATATACAGTAAGTCCCCCACTTACAAATTAATTACATTCCAAAGACCTGTTTGTAAGTCAGAACAGTTTTTTTCCCATAATAAATAGTTTAATTACCAGTACAATGCCTAAGTTTATGAATAAAACCTGTTTAGCCTACGGAGTTTGTAGTTTGAATTCTAAATACTATTAAAGAACACATTAGACATCCACATACTTTAACAAATTAACTCGTATTTCATTCCATGGGATCATAAGGGCCATTTTCAGCCAGCAGATGTGGACAGAGCAGTAAGAATTAGTGATATTGGTTCACTTTTTTGAAGTTTGGTGAAATAGGACATCAAAGAACTCTGCACAATTGCCTCCTTTTTCTCATGATAAATAATTGTTCCAGCATTACCAATATGAGCTGGAGTTACACATTTTAATGCCTTTTTATTACATCCACTTTCATTTCAAAAGTTATTGCATTCTTTTTGCTAGGATTTGTTAAAGCTTTGTTGCCTTTATTTTCTTGGACATTTTCAGGACTGTTTAACCTTCAAAATATACTAAAATGCTTACAGCAACAGTTGAATGATGTAAACACAAACAATGCCACAAGGCAATGATATAGATTTACTCTAAGCATTGGAATATGGAGCAATGGTGAAATTAAAGTGATAAGGGAAAATCGAAGTACGTGGAGAAAAATGTGTCCCAGCACCATTTTGTCTACCACACTTCTCATGCGAACTGGCCTGGGATTGAATTCGGGCCTCTGTGGTGAGAGGCTGTCAACTTACTTCCTGAGCCATGGCACAACCTGTTTGTAGCTGGTTCATTAATTGCTTGTTTGGTGATGGGGTGGTTACGTCTAATAAAGAAAGTGACTGAGTATAGCACCTTATTTGAAGCTGGTTTGATATAATTCCTATACAAAAATGTAAGTTTCTGCACAAACATGCTGCACAATTTTTTTGAAAACTTAATGAAACCACACTGTGGTCTTCTGTGTTGTAACACTCTGTAGCACCATAGGGTATCGCCAGCATGACAGAAGAACTTCCTGTTGTCTATTTTTTGGTGTGAGGATGGAGGCAGCAGTTCCTCTGAAACATTGGAAACCAAGAAGAACATAAACTAAATTTGCAGTCTAATGAAAATCTCAAATATCAGGCTTCATCAAATCATTGTATTATCCAGGAAGAAATTGTCTGTACCAAATATATTTCCTTCAAAATGGTTGTACATTATATTCAGCAGAAGATCAGTAATATTCATTCAGCTGGAATTTTTAAATCTGAAAATAGACATAATTTTACTCTATGTAATGTGTTTTTTCCGAAAATATTTTGGAGTGCCTATACTAATTTGTTTTATTTCAGTTTATATACATATATACATTATTATATATATATATATATATATATATATATATATACATACATAAATTTGTTCACCTTGAAAACAGAACTCATGTGGAATGCAACACAGTAGCACAAATTTAACATGCTAGTTTTGACAAACTGTGAGGAAGTGCAGAGTGGATTAAAAGATGTAACTAAGCAGGTTTAATTCCGTGGTATTATGTCTGAGTTTGATGTCTGTGTGGGTGGGTTCCAGAATAAAATCTTGGGCATGGGAATATGTATCCTGTCTGTGGTTTTATGTGGGTTCCTTCAGTCCCTTCATGTGGGATTAAAAGTTATCTTGGCCACTTTCCACCTTCTTCTTTCCCAGTCACCTTTACAAATTAGTGCTAAAATAACCTGTGCAGTTGATGTAGTGATGTAAAATATACAGTTAACATGTTGTAAATGTGTGCTGCCTACTCTGTAAGTAAACTGTTTGTTCAGGTAATATACATTACTCTTCATCATATTACTGATTTTATTATTTTCTAGATAAATATTTTATACTTACTCATATATAAATGTAGCCACTTTTGCTTCAAGACCTTGTTTGTTATAAAGATGAGCTCAAACAGTGGCTACCGTAGCAACAAAAAGATGGGGCTTGGGAACAGAGATGGTTTTATGTAGCTGATGGTATGAAAAACACATAGAGATGGAGTTGAATACCTTGCATAAAATTCTGAATAGCAGAGACACCTTATGGACGTTGTCATTATTTGTTCTAAAGAAACTGCATTCAAAGTAGCCTATAACAAAATACTTCCTCCACTTCACTTACTTCAATGTGTCAATTAGCAGTGATGAATGAGAACTCTTTCTCAGATCTTCTGCACACCATGTAGACTTAATAATTGCTTGCTGGTATTCCTTTTGTTGACTTGAGATTGGAGTCAACACCCTGGAGAATGGTATTCATACTTATGTCTAGGAGTGTCTTATAGATTTCAGCACTGACAAAAGCCAAGTTAGTTGCTTTAAGAGTGAATGACTGATATTGATTATCATTGTCAGTGTGTGAAGTGAATTTATGTCTGTTATGCTGTGGCATCCAGTTGGGTGAGGCCAATGCAGTCAGATCTTCTATCATCTTTACACGGTAGCACTTGTCTGTGAACTTTCTTATGTAACAGGAGAGTCAATAATGGTCAGGAGTAAAATAAATCACGCCACTGACTTCGGTATACAACTGGAATGTTGTATGTAAATATCAATTGTAATTTTTTTTGCTGGAAACTAACATATTTTTTATTTAAAATTTTTTGAAGTGTGTTAGTAATAATGTTTTGGTTTGTTGGTTTTATAAGTGTTCAAACTGTGATGAGCAACCTGTTGGGGAAAGGAATTTGAACACTGAGAAGGGTGATGGATACATCTGGTAGGTGCTCATATGTTAGAATGTGAAAAATGAGGAATTGCACATGGGTGGATATTGTGGGAAGTGCACAGTGACAGAATGTCAGGGCAGCTTTAGGTTTTGGCAGGGGGGAAGCATTGCCTTTTTTTTAATTCAAAAAGCTATTTATTTTGGGTTTTTGTACAATACCATAACGCTCAGTACTGAGGCCCATGGTGGGCTTCAATATTAATGTGGTTGATACTTCAAATTCTTTCTCCAGAGTGCTCATTAATGACAGGGAATACCATTGAATTATTAATGGCAGGATTGTCAACACTTTGTACTTGTGATACACATTTGTGGCTTACACTATGTATCCATTCTTGCTCTAAATCCCATTCTTGGCTAGATTGTGCAAAGCAAATGAGTAAGAACTCTGTAACATGGGTACTTCATCAATTCATACAAAGACTAGTAATAATAGATGTATACATAGACCTGTAGAAGGACAATATTAATATACAAGGAATACATGACAACAGATATAAGGAGAAAATTATTAGTTGCACACAGCCATTATGTTATTGCTATTTCCTGTTTCCCACCACAAAACTAACAGAGTACTCCGAAATATATTATGGTGTTTAGTGCGTATGTTAGCCATTAAATGGACTAGCCATGGCAAGTATTGCTGTAGAGATTTTGGATGTGATTCGAATCTTCATTCAGTTTTTTAAAATTACATTGTGTACATTAATTTCTTGTTTTAATGTTAGGCCTATTTCTTGTTTAAGTTTTAGAGACTATAGCCTATTATGATATTGCCATGGATCTTACCCATGCTGGGAGAAGAAAGAGTATTTATACTAAGCAACATAAGTAAAGTTGGCAAACATGTAAGCCTATGTAAAATTACTTTTAGATTTAAAGTACCAACAGTTTATGTATTCTGTGTTTGGAAGTTTGTTTATAGTGGGCATTGCATTCGGCTGCTAGACTGTAGCTGTACAAATACACTGGTTAATTATGGAGCTAGAGCCCAACATGAAAAAAATTTAAGAGAGTCATATTTGTAAGTAATTTTCTCACATGGGAGTCAACTTCTTTACGACCAATTTTACCACTACTGGAACAACGTTGAATTTTACATAAGTGGGGCAAGTCTACAGTAATTAAAACACAATATTCGTATTGTTTGCTGTATAGCGATTCTTCCCATTCGTGATACATGCTGAATTATTAGCCATTTTGAAGGTTGGTGGCCAGAAGCCTTTTCAGTGTTAGTAGAACACTAACATTTTGTAAATTCTGTACTGATTACATTGGTGGTAATATGTCGAAATAAGGTTTTCACATCCGTGAGTGGCATCAGTGAGAGGAATGCTGTTACCAATGACGGATGTCATCCCTGGGTGAACATTAAAAAAATTTGGAACTGTTAGTTTGTCGGCATCACCCCTTTAAACTTTGCAAGACAGGATTAATGATTAACGTATGCAACACGTTCAAATCATTGGACGCACATGCACACCTACACACACACCTACACACACACCTACACACACACACACACACTGTTGAAGCTAGCACAAGCAGATCTATATATGTGAGGGCTTTGATCAGGGGCCAAGTGGGATTGGAAGGTCGTTGAGGTCTACCTGTTTCTGCACTATGTTAGTATTTCGCAGCATATGAGTACAGCGATGAGTGTCATTAAGGCCGTATTTTCTATTTGGAAGTATAGTAAACCCTGACTTTGTAAAAACATTAGCCCGAAATTTATGTTGCGGATGTGAGAGTGTTCCTATATGAATGAGAATAATTGGTCTTCTGAATAAAAAACAAAGTGGTAGTCTTAAAAGTTTACTTTTTAGCCTGTTTTCTTTATTTTATAAGGATACGCAAATTTATGGAATCATGCATAATACATTTTGAATAATATGACGGATATTTACGCCGTTTTTCTGCTTTTTATATTTTTACCGCCAGTAATATCAACATGGCAGCGCTGCGAACTTCCAGTACGTAATGTAGGGTACGGAAATTATATGCAGTAATCAGTGTTCGAGAAATAAAGTTGAATGTATTTGGTAAATATGTGAATCAGATGAGAAGGTTCTGAAGGCGATATTAGGGATGTAACTGTCAAGGTAGGTTAGTCTGAGGGTTTATAGGATCCTTTAGAAAAGTGATTGGGTAGGTCACGACTACTGTTGCTGTTCCTACCTTTGTATTCAGATACAACGTTTCCCATAATTTTGTTGTCTCCATAAACTCGTATATTTCCTTTCATGTAAAGATAACTAATTACTTGCGGGGGAAAAATTCGGACTGTAAACTTCCCACACTATATCCATACTTCCGATTCAGCAGTTTAGTGATTTTCATTAGTCCCCTTACCTGCTGGCTGGAAAATTAGGTGCACGGAACGTTACGAAGACAAGGAAAGCCTGCAGGCTATAAATAGAGACTGAGGAATGACTGATGCGTCTCACAGAAGTACGCAATGAGCAGAAGTCAATCTGTACCACTTCGGTAACTTGAAGAGGCTGTCACCAGAAGCGCCAGATGTGATGAGACCAGAAAAGCAAATGATACCAGGAGATATAAACGCTGGATTAAGACTTTCCCACTTTGTTTTTAAAATAATATCGGGAGATATGGACACTGGATGAAGAGAGTTTCCGTCGAGGATCTTACTAATGATGTCAGGAGATATGGACACTGGATTAAGACAGTTTTCGTCGAGGATTTGATTAGTGATATCAAGAGGTATGGGCACTGGATTAAGACAGTTTTCTTGTAGGAGTTTATTAATGATATGAGGAGACATAGGCACTGGATTAAGACAGTTTCCTTCGAGGATTTTATTAATGATATCAGGAGATATGGGCACTGGATTAAGACAGTTTCCTTCGAGGATTTTATTAATGATATCAGGAGATATGGGCACTTGATGAAGACAGTCGCCTTCGAGTATTTTATTAATAATACCAGGAGCTATGACGCTGAATTAAGATGATTTTCCACTTGGTTTTTACTAATGATATTAAGAGATGGGAAAGTTGGATAAAGACTGTATTCTACTTGGTTTTTGGTATAGTATCGAAATATATTAACGCTGGATTAATACAGCATCCCACTGGGTTTTAAGTAGTAATATCTAGAGATACTAACGGTGGATTAAGATGGTGTCTCACTTGGTTTCTAGTAATAATACTTGGAGATACTAACGCTGGATTAAGACGGTATTCCACTTAACTCTGAATAAAATTCTGGTACAGGGTATATAGGCTTATAAGGCCAGAAACATGGAATTTGCTGTAATTCACGATTTCCATCTGACGAGCTTATAGTTGTGATCACTCAGTCTGTGAATTTAAATATTAAGTCAGAATGCGAGTTTTGAAGGTACTCGCGGCGGTGACTGTGTAGATGAGTGTCTTATAGGGTGTGATGCCATGTACGTAGTTTAATAGAAATTCACCTATGTTTTGGAAGAACTATGGCTTTCGTCTTCAGAGGACATGATTTGTACCTTGAAGAGGTATGCAGTACGTTCCTCCGGAACGTTGGTAAATTTTTGTCACTTTCAACATCCCAGAAGGCGTTGACCTCACGAAACCAGAAGTGTCGCAATCTGTTAATACGAGGTCTGTCCAAAAAGTATCCGACCTTGGGCCGGGAAAAAAAAGTTCTGTATCTGGGTGGTTACAATACCTAATCCCCTTCAAAGTAGGCCCCTTGTGACTCCACACACTTATCCCAGCGGACCTTCCATCGCTGGAAGCAATTCTGGAAGGCTTGTTTTGGAATGGTGTGCTGCTGCGCCGTCGCGTTCTGTATGATGTCCTCGCGGCTGTCAAAACGGGAGCCTTTTAGCGGTGTCTTCAATCTCGGGAACAGCCAGAAATCACAAGGAGCCATGTCAGGAGAGTAGGGAGCCTGGCGAACCTGCGGAATGCCGTGCTTAGCCAGGAAACCCTGGATCAGGTGTGATGAATGAGCTGGGGCATTGTCATGATGCAGCTGCCAGTTGCGTGCGTCCCACAGCTCCGGTCTCTTGCGCCGAACTGCATCACGAAGATGACGGAGGACTTCTTGGTAGTACTCCTTATTAACAGTTTGGCCTAGTGGTGCGTACTCATGATGCACAACACCCCGGTAATCGAAGAAAACAGTCAGTATCACCTTCACATTGCTCCGAACGTGTCGTGCTTTTTTGGGCCTCGGGGATGTTGGATGCTTCCATTGTGACGACTGGACCTTGGTTTCCGGGTCATATCCGTACACCCACGACTCGTCACCAGTGATCACAGTCTTCAGGAACTCAGGATCCCTGTTGGCGCACTCCAGCATGTCCTGCGCGACCTCAAGGCGGAGTTGTTGCTGCTCCGGCGAAAGCAGCTTGGGCACAAATGTTGCCGCCACTCTTCGCATGCCCACATCCTCAGTTAAAATCGTGTTTGCGGAACCTCTGCTGATCCCAACCTCATCAGCAATTTCCCGGACGGTCAAACGACGGTCCTCCAAGATCAATGTCCGCACTTTGTCAATGACATCAACATTTCGGCTCGTTGACGGTCTCCCGGAACGCTGGTCACTGTCCGCCGACATGCGGCCATCTTTAAAGCGGTTGAACCACTCTTTAATTTGAGTGACCCCCATTGCATCATCACCGAAAGCCTGCTGAATTTTGCGGATTGTTTCCGCTTGGGTATCCCCAAGTTTCTGACAAAACTTGATGCAGTATCGCTGCTCCAAACATTCTGTCATCTTGAGCGAAACGAGAATGCGACGAACACGTGTTACACCACTTCGCTATCTGGCAGCGACAGACGCATCCGGCGGTGTTGCGAGGCAGCAAAAAATCACGCATGCGCATGAAAGTCCCTTCTACCACTACGCTCAGTTTCCCCACCCTTTCGCCATTACTTACCGCGGGAAAAAATATAGTCGGATACTTTTTGGACAGCCCTCGTATGTTTTCTTGTTCCCGTCAAGCCTGCATCGATTATACGGCATTGCTGTAGGCCTTTTAATAGATCGTTGCTTCAGTACGGTGCATTACCAATACATGTGCCTGAAGTGGTAACTAGATGGGGTTTTCAGTACATCACATTACAGAAACATGTGCCTGGAGTGGTAGATAGATAGTTACTTCAGTATATCACAAAAACGCGTGCCTGAAGTAGTAACTGGATGATTACTTAAGTACGTCGCATTACCAAAACGTGTGTTTTAAGTGGTGACTAAACGGTTGCTGCAGTACGTCGCATTACCAAAACATGTGCCTGAAGTGGTAACTGGATGGTTGCTTCAGTACGTTGCATTACCGAAATGTATGTTTAAAGTGGTAACACACGAGACTTTATTTGGGAGGTTCGTGTTTCAAATTTAGACAGGAACATCCATTATTCTGACTGGCGTTTTTGGTGCCTTTCCTCGTCCCTCCAGACAAATGTGGGGATAGTACCTTAAGTACCTTAAATTATGCAAAGGTCCTTCCCCATCTTCTACAATTCATAGTCTCGGTTTTTAACAGTGTCTTTACAAGACCTGCAACCAAACCGTAGTAGCTACATCATCTTAGTGGACACATGCTGTACAAGTAGATAACACCACTCATTGCCCAACAAAGATAATAGGCCTATAGCTCACGCACGAATAATCAGGTGCCGGGATAGCGTGGTCAGTACAACTGCTGGACAACCGAGAAAGCGTTCGATCCCCTGCAGGGGCAACAGAATTTTTTCTTCTCCAAACGCCCACACATGGTCTGGGGCCCACCCGCCCTGCTATTGAATGGGTACCTGCGGCTGTTTTCCCGTGGAGTAAGTGGCTAGGGAGTGAAGTTGACCACGAACCTCCATCCCGTTCGAAGGTTAGGGATAAGTGGAGCTATACTTCCACTCACTCTATATTCTCATGGTGTGCTCAGGGACGACGATTACCTTTTCATCCATAAGTAATATACTCCACGTTGCATGACTTGTTTTCCAAGCGTGTTTGTAGCTGTGTAGAACAGGCAAGCAGTATCTGGCTGTCATTACGAGATGGTTTAATATAAACTGGATTTTCCTTCAGCAGACTATGTGACTGAAGTGATTTATTTATCTATATATATTTGTATTCATATCTTCCTTCAGATGAGTTGGCGCTTATGAAAACCAAATTAATGTTTATGTAACCTGAGATTTTTTATATTCAGTCAAGTTACGTAGCTTAGACTCACTTTTGTTCCTTAGTTAATTAATGCCGTAGGTTAGAGAGCATTTTGCATGATTGAAGAATTAGAAAGGAAGCAGAAGGAAGCGTCGTGGCTTATTTTAAGGCGCTTTCTGAACACTTGACTGGAAGAACTGAAAAAAAATCACAGAAAATACAGTTGACGATATTCGGGGTCGCGGTCGGCATTCGAACCGAGCATTTCCAGAAGACTTAAATCAATTTCCCGAATGACGGGTAGTATCTTATCGCCAGGCGAAACATGTCTGAAGTACAGAGTGTGTAGAAATAAAATTGTGCTTTGTGTATGACCTACTTTCTTTTTTAGCTGACACACATTAGGCCTTCTGGCCTCTTCCGTTTCAGAATCATGATCTTATGCTCCAAAAGCGTTGTGTAGGTCTCATTGCAAGGGGGTTCGGCTCATTGTGGGTTCATCGAGTGGGATTCGGTCCCGCGATTTCTGTTTGAGTTGGAACGACCAGGCCGCGCTGACATTGTGATTATCTCGCTGTGTATTACTAATTACTAATCCAGTCATACTCCACCCTGGTGCAAATTACAGTCAACGAGACTCATCTGAATACTACGAAGTCACAGTTTAGGCCAGCTTTTCTCAAAATGCATTCCGAGGAACCCTGGAGTTCCGTTCCATATTTCCGTTGCGATGGCAACAAAATCTTTCGTTTTCGCTTTCACAAACACTTTCATCATTTGCTCAACTGTGTGTGTTGTACCAGCCAGTCACAGACTTACGCGAAGGTTCAATATAGTCTTCTCGGGCGATCAGCCGCCTTAACTGGTTTAAATACGTTTCGGGGACTGGCTCCGTCCCCATCCTCAGGCCTGGGGATGGGGACGAAGCCAGTCCCCGAAACGTATTTAAACGAGTTAACGTGGCTGATCGCCCGAGAAGACTATATTGAATCATGTCGCCGCGAAAGTTTTAAAACTTTACCGCGAAGGTGTTTAAACGGGGTGCTGACAGAAGGGAGGAATTTTCTTGGGCGCTCAACTTGACACTACACAGATAGGAAGAGAGTGTATAAAAATCATATGTGTGTTTGAGCATCATGTGTGACACGTTTTTAGGCGCGGTCGCAAAATTGCGAAAAGCAACTATTAGTTTCGTCATGTCTGTCCGTCCGTCCGCATGGTACAACTCAGCTCCCATTAGACGGATTTTCATTAAATTTGATATTTGTGTATTTTTCGAAAATCTGTCAAGAAAATACAAGTTTCATTAAAATCTGACTAGAATAAGGGGTACTTTACGTAAAGACGTAAGTTCATTTATGATATCTTCTAAATTCTTCATAGAATGAGAAATGTTTAAGACAAAAGTTGTAGAGAAAATTAAAAGACACATTTTGTTTTCAATAACTTTCTTCCCGAAAGTCGTGCTATTTGTGAGATAAATGTGGAAAAATGTGGTAGAGCCAGACAGGCCACAGTTGACAATATGATATGGCGCATGCGTCTTGCATGCTGTAGAACTAAGGCTACAGACCCACACTCAGAATATGTAATACTCATTGCTTTCCCACTACAACAGTAGTGACGCGAACGCGCCTCAGTATTACGTTATACGTACATTACCTCTCTTGTTCGGTATGAAAGTAAGTTTCATTTGCTCTGTTGTGATGCATTATTTTACAGACTCCTTTCGGGATTCTCCTGTGTTCTTCAAGCCAAAAAGGATTCCGTGGCCATATAAGTTCGGCAAAGGCTGGTCTAGGCTATGGCATTAGTTCAGGGGTAAGAGCAGGGGTGTCACTTGCCGGGACAGCTTTATCAGTTACTGTACTAGCTGTAAGAATTGAATTTCAGTCCTCGTCAGGAACCGAGATTTTTATTTGCCGTTTCCAGTTCTGGGACCCATGCGGCCTTTAGTCAATGGATATCGGGGAAAATAAAGGAGCTTTACCTCCACCGCCCTGCATGCCTTCACGTGATAGTGTTTGTGCACAAGAGAAACAATACTGTTATCTTTACCTGTTCTAAGTTTACTCTACCGGTGTAATGGCTGGATCTCCTGGTTCCTGTTCTGTGAGTTCTCTATTATAATCTGGTGGAAAGACGTCTATTCAGATTGTTTATCATTGTTTTCTTCAGTCCCTTAAGGCAATGCTATGGGACTGCATCTTTTTAAACCTTGTTTGTCATCTAAGTGTAATCATAAATTTCTCATTTGATACTCTACTCCGTTTTGTTGATAGAGCGTCATTAAAGAATTAAAAATATGTATTAAATTTTAATCTCAGGAACAAATAAAAAATAGACGATTTTTTGGAAGGAGACAGCCTGCAACAAAATTATCTCAGCTTCAGAGCAGAATAATTATTGTGCTCTGAAATTGCCGGTCCAATCCGTCTGCGATAGAAATCATGAAACCTGAACGTCGTCAGGCGCCATTTGCTGTCAACAGGTAGACCTAAATACTCGTAATATCGAGGAGGTTATGCAGACTTGTGACACGAATAAAACTGGCGAGAAAAAGTCTTGGAAGTACAGAGTAGAGAAGGGAATATATTAAGTGTATATTCAAGTGGCTGTAAAACGATTGGCTTGTGAAGATGTCAGTAAGATTATTCTTGGATTTGTAACCGCTCAAGGACCAAGTTTGAGCCTGGCACCGTGCCCTCGAGGATGAAAGAAGATATTACGTGTACTAACGTGTCTGAGTACAGCAAGTGTAGGGGCTATAAGTATTCCGGCTACCCTAACGTTTGTTGTAGAACGTTAGTTGAACCAGCCATTAAGGTAAAAGTATTGAGTTGTGAAAATGTCAATGGATTTCTTCTTGAACATATCGACCCTTGAAGATGTGACCACTACGTTGTCTCGAGACGTCAGAAACCGATTACCCCGTGACCTGGCGTTATATCCTCAGCCACACCGCTGCGAAAATCTATAAGTCTCAGAATTCAACCGTTGTGTTTTGAAAGTGTCAGCTGGGTTGAAGTGTCATAGCTCGGGGTTTGGTCGCTGGCTTCTCACTGCGGAGGCCTGGGTTCGGGCCGAGTGGGGCTTGTGATGGATAAAGTGGTACTGAGACAGGCTTTTCTCCCTGGACTTTGATTGTCCCCTGTCATCATTTCGCCAGTGCTTCATATTTGTAGTCATCCATCTGACGTCGACGCTATATAATGTGGACACCGATAACGTCGCTAAATAAACTGGAAAAGGAATGGTAGGGTGCAACATTGGTTCTTACCCTGTTTGTCGTGAATCTTTGAATCCAGCAATGATTTATAAAGTCACGGATGCGAATTAAAGTTTTAACAATGAAAAACCGATAAAGTTGTCCCTTATACACACACGTACACACATATGTTTAAGAAAGGGGTTGGGGTTTTGACGAAGTCATTGCTAAGCTGAGGGGGCATCATTATGTAAAGTTTGTAAACAACTGCATTTATTTGTTTTAAATTGAAATTTAAATTAAATTTAAGTTGAAAAATTCAACGTATTTCTTGATTTACGGTAATTTTATATTTTATACAACGTAATATAAAAATGGGTGTAAGTTCTCCCTAGAACAGGCCACGAAGGCCCAGAGGGGGAGTAGAGGTATAGCTCTACTCTTTCTTTAACCTCGGCGCTAGATGAGGGTGGGTGGTCAACTCCACACCCCGGCCGCTTGACCCCCGGGAAAGAGACCGGGTACCCATTGTACAGGAGGCTGGGTGGGAAAAATGAATGTACTTCTTATAAATTTTAATTGTTACAGGTGTAGTTTAGCGGGAAAAAATGTGAACATCCGAAGTGTGCCGGAAGTACAAAAAGGTTGAGGAATGCCGAGATACAGTGACGGTGATGAATCTGGGCGTCTCTCGATTTCCCGGATAAATGTCAACTGCTCAAGCAGTACCATATTTCATGAACTGTTGATCTGAGAACCGCGTTATGGTGCGGTGTATTCTGGCTCTCAAGTTTTCTTTTGTAAGTTGCCGTCTTAAGAATCACAACTTCGGTGCCTCTTGCTAGTGCCTCGTGTGAGAAGCGTTCTTAAGAGAAACGTTCTGCCTGTAATTAGGCACTCCAGACACGTATCAGCATCAGCTCGGCTTCTTCCTGCTGGCTGTCGCATGAAAATGATGTATGTTACACCTGCTATGTTATTCGGGTGTGGTAGCCATATTCATCTACATGACAGCAAGAAAGTAATAGGACGCGATGATGTGGGATAGAAGAAGACCATAAGAGTACAAAAACGTGTTCATAAGGATTAGAATGTTCATAGGCGTTCTTGTATTACTGTGGTCCGTGCCTGAAATTTCTGTGGAGACCTTGGTTCAAGACGTTGTCTTCTGTACTGCTTTGTTCTTGTGGTATTTGAGCTGCGTATAGGCCTACGTGTTTTAATAATGTGGAGTGTGAAAGCATTTCTATTACATCAAGAATAGGAGTTGGTGTAACCAGTGGCGTAGCTAGGTTTTGTTTGGCGCCCCTGGCGAGTAATCGCTACGACCGCTCGTAACAGAAATTACGAACTTAAAAAAATTACACTAATTTATTGAATTTCTTTTTATTTGTTTCAGTAATTTAAGTCTGTTGAGACCAGAAAATTATTTTTTATTTAAATATTTATCTTGTCGCCCATTTTGCCGCCGTTTTGACTCTGCCTCGGAACAATTCTGAAGGGGTACCACTGTATACATACAGTGCTGCCATAACATAAGCCAACAAAATTGCACACAAGCTCTCTTTGGCGAAATGAATGCATTCCTTGAAATTCGTGTCTTAAGCGAAAATTTGTTAAATGAAAATTAATTTACCAATATAAAGGTAATATTTAGTAACACGGCAACCTGAAATATACATGCTATGTAAGTGATACTAAAAGGAGACTAACATATGACAGGCCTACATATTTACGTATTTTCTTCCTCTATAGGGACTGGATACTTGAACCTGTTCAGTAGAAAATTGGCATTTCCCTCTATATCTACGTCTTTTTGTACTTTGTTTTCCTCGGGAACGTACGTGTCTAATGCTAGGGATTATGTCTTCATGCATTTTGTCTAGAAGTTATGTCGTCTTCAATCGAACTGACAATTTTCTGTATCCCTAACTATGCATCTTTGAGTCAGTTTCTTGTTTACTAACTCTGCAGATGTATCCAGCCCTAGCAGTGATCTACAAAGTGTCATGTGTACAGTTTGTTGTCTTATTTCGCACTCCCTTTGCAACCCATATTGTGTGTTCTTAGTAAAGTAGATCATTTTCTTATGGGTTTAGAATGTCGTTTCATTATTTCATATTACACACACAGACACACAGAGTAACATAAATATTAAAGTAATTCTTAATCTTTCGACGAAAAGAAGAGAATGAACTGGACACGAGATGTATAGCGGTGTGTGTATACGTATATAAATGTATATATGTATATATACACACACAAATTATTATATATGTTATAGGCCTGTCCAACGTCAAGGTCTTTAAATTGTCGACTTCTCCACTAATATTCCTTTGTCAGTACTTAATTGCTCGCCAGTATCTTCCATGTGGTCCCATAACTAATTCTTCTGCCCCGATAAACTGGGGCCCTTTCTTGGGTAGAAGATAATAGTCGCTCAGCCGATGAAGCAAATCAACGCCTTTAGTGAAATATCTTCCAAGTCAATCGATTCATCACTCTTATATGCTGTCTTATTAAGATCCATTTTAATATCATCCTCCCATTTAGACTTACGTCAAGGTCTCAACTGAAATTGTTGGTACAATTAATACCTCCCATACGTTTTAAATGTCCTGCCCATCTATTCCTCTTTGATTTGATCGCTCTAAGTATACAGATCAAGAAGTTTGTGGTTATGCAATTCTCTCCAGCCTTGATACTACATGCCTGTGCTACAAGAATCGTCTCTGTACGTTATAGTACATTGTAATGTTGCAAGAAGGATCTCATTATCAGCATATGCCGTGTGCCTTTTAACCATTATTTTGCAATTTGTATCCGGTAAGGACTGTTATGTGCCATAAATCATGTACATTATGCAGTGTACGTGTTATATGATATGTCATAATTTTTAAGGCACAACATTTCTCTAATATGTTTCAGCATGCCCATGTTTATGTTTCTTTTGCCTGTGTAGTTGCAATTTTACACCGTGATTCCCAACATAAGAACTGACACGTGAGAAATGCACCTGAATTATTGTTGGATGATGTGGACTACTAAATTTTGGCGATCTTCGTTGGTTTAGTTACTGCTACTTATCATTACGTTTATTTCGTTCGATATTTGTGTCTGTCTCTCTTTTTCCCCTTTCACCTTCTTGTCATTTAATGTCTGTTGCGCCGCTGTCTTCATGCTTTGCAAATGACCTGCTGCACAAATTTGTTTTATTGTATCTTCACTGGTGGTTAGTTCCTCCAAAGTAAGTGGAAGCTTTTAAGTTTCTTTCTGTACTCTTTTTCTTCTTGTTGCTGTCCTTTTCATTTTGTATCCCTTCGCTGTTGAGCGAAGATTCTAAGGATGGCATAAGTTGTCGCTACTTTAGTAATTGCTTCTTGAACAATTCTTTCTCGTTTTGGCGAATGTTCACAAACTGGCATAAGAAGTGTCTAATGTAGTAATCGTTTTTTAACCACTCTTTTTGCTATTTGGCGAAGGTTCCAAAAAATGTTACAAAGTGTCTCTACTTCAGTAATTGCTGTTTGAACTACACGCTTTACGGCGTCCTCTTTCTTAATTCTGCAAAATGATAACAGAGTATTTTATTACAAACAAGGTGAATTTTACGAGTATGTCAAAGAAGAATAGAATGAAGAGGCCCAAAGAGAGAATAAATAGATAGGCAACGTACGTATAACGTAACATTGCGGCGCATTGGCGTAATCATTTTCGAGTGGAGACAAAACAATGCGTTCTGTGTGTGTTGTTGTCGAGTTACATGTCACTGTCAACTATATAAAGATATTGAGTGCTGCACAACAATGCTTTTGTGGTAAATTTATGTCACCGGCAAAATGCAAATTGTACGTACCAGTTTTTTGAAATAAATTGTGTTTCAACTAGTTTGCACTCTTTTCACACGTTACATGCACTATAAAGACTGCATTGACACAAAAGAACGTTCGTTTGCTCATGGCCTTCTTCAGACGTACAATTTGGCTAAATAGTTGGCAAATAAGTCTTTGCTTAGTCTCTCAGTTTTTGTAAGTGCTGCAGTAAAACATTTTACGAGATCGGAGGGAATTAATCGCTGAAGCAGTAGGTATTAAACATTATGAGTGTGTGTCTGTAGCCTTAGTTATCCAGCATGCAAAGCGCATGCTCCATATTGTATTGTCATGTGGCCTATATGGCTCTACCATATATTTCGACATTATTTCATAAACGGCACGATTTTCGAAAAAAAAAAGTTATTGAACATAAAATATGTGTTTTGATTTTCTCTACAACTTTTATCTGAAACGTTTCTCATTCTTAGAAGAATTGAGCGACATATCATAAATGTACACAGGTCTTCATGTAAAGTACCCATTATTCTTCTCAGAATTTAACGAAACTTGAATTTTCTCGACAGATTTTCGAAAAATACTCGAATATCAAATTTCATGAACATCTGTTGTGGGAACCGAGTTTTCTCATGCGAACGGACGAACGGATGGAGAGATGGACAGACATGACGAAGCTAGTAGTTGCTTTTCGCAATTTTGTGAACGCGCCTAAAAACTTCAGGATTCTAATTATTACCTTAATGCTCGTAAGTTACTTTCTATGTACTTCACTTTGTAGAGACCTTAATACCGTTTCGAAATACCGTTCGCTGTGGAGTGCCTGCTAAGATCGCTTCGTCTGTTCGTCTGTCTGCACGTATTTAAGAATTCTTAGAAGTGCTGAACGGATTTTTATGAAATTTAATATTAGAGAGTGTTGCGAAGTGTCCGTCAGGCCATTCCAGTTTTAGGCCATGTAATGAATAAACGAAAAGACACGATACGTGAAGAACTCTGTGCATCTGGATTAACTCGCTGGATCTTTACTGGAGGAGAAAATGTTTCGAAGTAAATTTGTAGATGAGATTGAAAAACACATTTATATATTTTTTTGTGTGTAATGCATTCCTTTTGAAGTTTTACAACTTCTGAGGAAATTAGAAATAGTGAATGGTGTGTTTACATTTCCGAGCTCTTATATGTAACAATTCAAAATGTTCTCAACACGATGAATCCTCCCGCCAAAGAAGACTGAGGAATGAATTGAAAAGAGCCACGGACAACGCCAAGAAGGAATATCTGGAGAGCATATGCGACGAGATCATAGAATTTCAAAGAATAGGACGTTATGATTTAATGTACATGAAGACAAAGGAACTAGGTTGGAAAGAAAACCATGGGATTCAAAACATTGGCATCGAAGACTCTCAAGGCAATATAATAATAAATCAGAGAAGAGTACTGCAAATTTGGGAGAATTATATCACAGAGCTCTACGATCGAGCTAATCGACCAGAACATCTAGACGTCGAACCTGAAGATGAAGTAGATGAAGATGAGAAAGGCCCTCATATTTTGCAAAGTGAAGTGGAAAAAAGCTATCAAGGAGATGAGGGATAAGAAGTCTACAGGAGATGATGATGTACCTGGGGATGTACTCAAATTGTTGGGAGAAGGTGGTCTAAGGCTAATGACACAGATGATCAACAGCATGTATGTAACTGGAGAATGGCCCAGAGATTTTATTGAAGTTACAATGATTGCCTTAAAGAAGAAGCCCAAAGCTACAAAATGCAGCGACCATCGCACAATCAGCATCATCGCTCATGCAGCAAAGATAGTAGCGAGGATACTTAGAAGAAGGATTGAGAGGAAAATTGAAGATGCACTTGGAGAAGATCAGTTTGGATTTAGAAGAGGAAAAGGAACTAGGGATGCAATTGGGATGCTGAGAATAATATCAGAACGAACCTTGGTCATAGATGAGGAATTGTGTGCTTGCTTCATAGACTGGCAGAAGGCATTTGACCGTGTCAACTGGACCAAATTAATGCAAATCCTAAAAGGAATTGGGATAGACTGGCGCGAAAGAAGATTGATCAGCAAATTGTACATGGAACAGAGTGTCAAAATACGACTGGACCAAGGGGAGACGAGAAGTGTGAAGATTGGAAGAGGAGTTAGACAAGGTTGCTGTTTGTCACCGATTCTGTTCAACTTATACAGCGAATACCTTACCAAGGAAGCTCTTGAAGGGTTTGGAGACTTCAAAATAGGAGGACAAGTAATTTGCACTGTGAAATATGCAGATGACCTTGTGCTACTGGCTAGGGAAGAAAAGGTGCTACAGGGCATGATTGATAGACTAATTGAAATTGGAAGACGCTATGGAATGGAAATGAATGTGGGAAAAACTAAAGTAATGAAAATCTCAAGGCAACCATCCCCAATGAAAATTATGATAGATCAAAAACAATTGGAGAATGTGGAATATTTCAATTATTTGGGTAGCATGATAACAAGTGATGCAAGGTGTACACGTGAAATTAAATCCAGAATTGCCATGGCAAAAGCAGCATTCAACAAGAAGAAAAATCTTTTCACCAGCAAACTGGAATTAAATTTAAGGAAGAAACTAGTAAAGTGCTACGTTTGGAGCATAGCTTTGTATGGTGCTGAAACGTGGACACTTCGGAAAGCAGATCAGAAATATCTGGAAAGTTTTGAAATGTGGTGCTGGAGAAGAATGGAGAAGATCAGTTGGACCGATCGTGTGAGAAATGAAGAAGTATTACACAGAGTCAAGGAGGAGAGGAATATCCTACATACAATAAAAAGAAGAAAGGCTAAATGGATTGGTCACATCTTGCGTAGAAACTGCCTTCTGAAACACGTGATTGAAGGAAAGTTAGAAGGAAGGATAGAAATGACGGGACGACGAGGGAGAAGACGTAAGCAGCTACTGGATGACCTTAAGGAAAAGAAGAGATACTGGAAATTGAAAGAGGAAGCACTAGATCGCACCCTGTGGAGAACTCGCTTTGGAAGAGGCTACGGACCTGTCGTAAGGCAGACTACGGAATGAATGAATATGTAACAATTCAAAATGTTCTCAACACGATGAATCCTCCCGCCAAAGAAACAAAATAAAATCGTGATTGCCTTTACATTGCGTCGAAGAGAGTTGCGCTTTATTGTACTAATGTAATGCCCTTTTAGAATACGACTTCGAAGTGTACACTGAATGATATATCTCAGGGGCTCACAAATTTTCCAAAAATCCAGAAGCCACCTTAAAATGCTACGCACCAGATGGGTGACGTGAAGAAAATACCATACTGAGGACCCACAAATATTAGGCGCCAAATTTGTGTACCCCTGATACACCTATAATTTTCTTTTAGCGTTTGTAATATCAGTAAAGAGTGGAACCTTAATACGGTGAAACCTCTCTCTGTTGGCCGCCCTTGTCTGCATTTAAAACCGCCCATCTTAAACAATTGGCCAATTTATGGAAATCACGGGGCACTATGAAAATTGCACTGTGCAACTATCACTTTTTCAAATGTGCAGTTCAGAGTGCAGAGACAGGTGGTCGAGTTGGAAAGCAGGTACAAAACCCTGTCAATAAGTTGGGACTTGAATTACGGTAATAGGCCATTTGCACCAGGAAATTCCAGTCTGTTGTTGATACTTGTGGAAAAAGGATGGAGATTGATTGGGCAAGCGGTAGTTCTGTAACGAATGAGGATTTCGGCCCATGTAGAGTATGACATAAACACTATAGTATTATAAACGTTGGCCAACTTAGGGAGGTTGAACTTACACATAAAGCATAGCAGTAAATGTGAACCAGTGACCAAGATTTAAGATACAGGTGGCCAAGTTCTGGAGTAATGGTCATGTATAGTATCATAGGAATTTGCCGGTTCCGAAAAAGTGTGGCCAACTGTGACAGGTAGCCGATTTACAATAGTGGCCAACTTCACAGGATTTACTGTATTAATTTGTTTATTCATTCATTAGTCTATATAGATTGGTTTTGATTTAGGACGCTGGTCTTCTGGGATGTGACGCTGCGTTAGTGGATAATCTGATCCCGACCTTTCGAGGCAAAGTAGTGTCCTCGTTTCAAGGGTGGAAATGTCCAAGAATAAGATCTTCTTAACCGTTTCGACCCCCCCTCCCCCCGAAGAAAGTTTAGAAATCCTATCGGGTTGCTGATGTTTTTAAATACTTATGTTCGGTTGTTAATAATTTTTAATACTTAAATTTGACTCTTGGTGTTTCCATCCGTCACTTATGCTTGTAAAAACAACATGGTCAAGTTGGACAAATTAGAACGAAATGAAAACGGATGTGGCATAATATAAAAACTAATTCGTAAGTAACTTAAAACGTAAAATATAATGACATTTTAATTATAGGGAAGTCCTCATTGTTATAAGGTAGAAACAAGCAGGTCTATTTACTGTCTTATTTAGTTACCTGAGGAAAAATCCTCACCTCTACAACCAGCCTTGGCGTTTAGGTTACTGGAAAGATGCGTCCAGATTACTCGTGCTTATGCTTATAATCCGACGTAAGTGTGGACGATTTCACGACCCTGAGGCCAAGTGACGCGATCCACCGGAGCTCTGACCGCAAATGTTCCGGCTGAGAGGCTCGTCAAGGCGCACAGTAGTTTGGATATATCAAGCCACTGAACGAACAGTCTATACACAGCCAGCAAAAATGACTGCGAGCATCACGAGCGAAAGTAGTCTGGACGCATTTTAACACTTAAGTGCTTTGTCGGCAATCATATTATAACTTGCTGTTGTGGTGTCAAGTGGATGGTCTAGCTTTTTAAAGCTTAAGGTGACGATGCAAACATAGAGCGTTGAAGTAGTGGTTTATTTAACGACGTTGCCAGTATCTAGACAATGTGGCGTCCATAGCAGATAAATGAATATGACTCTGGGGTGTTGGTGGAATGGTGAGAGGCGAAAACCTAAGTACTCGGAGACAAAACTGTCTCACTGCCGTTCTGTATACCACAAATTCTAGGCAGACTACCTTGGGATCGAAACCAAGTGACCTATACATGAATATCGCGAAATGTGCAATTTAATACTTCTTTTACACTTTCCTGCCTTTGACTATAGCAAAATCATACACATGTGGTTCTTTTGAATTCCAATTCCTTAGCAATTGTTTCCTATTTATATATATATGACATATATACGTCGAAATTTTCTCAAAATGCCCATACTCTAGCAAATAATAGGTTACAATTACACTAAGACAAGTTTTTTTTTAAGTTTCTCGTACATTGGGTTTCAAATTTCAACATTATTCTCCTTGATGCCGCTTTTCAGGTAACTACAATTTACAAATGTTTCGCTGTCGGCAGATATTCTGGCTGCACTGTCGTAGGTCCGAAAGCTGAAACGATTTAATGGCTAAGTGGTTTGCCGGTATGTGAGGAGAGGACACGTGCGCACATTTATAATTGGAGCCAGATTTTGCCTGTAATATATACATGAACTTGAGACTATCCATAGATGGACTAACAAGGTTGCAGAAAGGATTAAGTTGACGGGAACTGAAGGAAGCTGTGTACTGGGGAGCATGATTCGCATGCTTTTGTAGGAATTGTGGAGGTAGTTCTAATACGCAGGTTATGTCGCTTGAATTGAAAAAAACAAGACGTACATGGACGATTGTATTGAGGAAAGGTTGAAAAAGATTACCTGTAGAACAGAGATTGAAATGGGGATATAGTGTGACAGTATAGAAAATGTCCACACATGGAAACACGGCGCTTTCGCGTAATCATGGCAAACATAAGAACACTGGTAACGAAAGTAACCACAAAAATGTTAACATTAGAAAAAAATTAGTCACAAATGTACGTACCAGGCCATTTCAGAAGTTTCGTGTATGATTTTATTGTAATAACAAAATACTAGATAAAAATCCTATTGATATTCCTGAATGTATATATACATGTCCTCTACTCAATGGAATCACCAGCACTGTCCACACACTTTTCCCATCTACGTGGCAAACGATCAAATGCAGCTCTGTTTTTGTCCGCGGACGGACGCTTTAAAGAGGCAGTGACAGCAATGTTGATATCGTCTTCCGACTGAAATCGTTTTCCCCGAACATGTTCTTTCACACGTGAAAACAACCAATAATCACATGGGGTGAAATCTGGAGAGTAGGGAGGATGTGCCAACACTTCTCAGCCCCAACATTGCACCACATTTTGCACATCACGATGGCGATGAGGTGTTGCGTTGTCCTGGAGCAAAATGGCACCACGCTCCAGCAGTTCTGGTTGTTTACGGCGAAGAGTCGGCCTCACCCTATCAGAAGTCGGAATCTCGCCAGCAAGTGTTTACCATATCCTCACCAACAGCTTGGGGAAAAGAAAAGTTTGTGCAAAGTGGATTCCACACGTGCTCAACGATAACCAAAAAGCCATGCGTGTTCTTCTCGCCACCACCCATCTGCAGCATTGGAGAAATGAAGACAGTGCGTTCCTCGATCGCATTTTAACGGTTGACGATTCATGGATGCATTCATTTGACCCTCAGCTGAAACAACAGAATGCTGAATGGCGCGCCCCAATGTCACCGAGGAAGAAAATTGCATGGCGCAGTCTCGGTGCTCTGTCATGTTCTTCAGCCAAAATGGGCTTGTGCTTGACCATCCCGTGCCAGTTGGCACCGCGGTCAATGGCCCATAGTACTGCTCACTCTTGCAGGATAAGGTCCCTGCATAAAGTGTCTGTTACGTTTGACCGAGTTTAATCAAAACCTTTCGATGATTTTAATAAAAATTTCCAGTATCAGTTTTCACGAAAATACATCTGATTGGAGCCTACTTGTTCCATGCGGACAGACGGGCAGACGCGACGAGGAATATGTAGGGGATAAATTATAGACAGCTAGGGGTTGCTTCTTAAAAAGATATACTTATTTGTTGGGTTAATGTCCATGATTTTTTTCGTATTTAAGGAATTTGCGCACCGAAGAAAGTAGCGGGTCGAAGGTAGGTGAATGAGTATGAATATAGACAATTGGTAGAATGAAACTTGACTGGGAGAACCGAAGTAGTCGGTGATAAACCTGTCCTTGTGCCACTTTGTGCACCTCAAATCCCACATGGACTGGCCTTGGATCGAAATTGGGCTTTAGCTGTGAGAGGCCGTCACCTGACCGCCTGACATTCCTATAACTTAAACGTAGGCTATTTGTTTCGTGCCGACCTTCTGTTACAGGTGTACTAATCGATCATCTAGGCATGTTCTTAGATGGTTCTCGAATAATAGTATGCTTCTTCTTGTTTTTCGTCTTCTTTGGCATTGCGGTGCTTTAAGCTTGACTTCAATCTCCCTTGTGATTCTCGCTCATTCTTGTCTATCTTGAGCTTTGTGCATATCCAGTTTCACTTCCAACATCGTTTCCTTAAATCATTCCAGCTTGAATCATCGTAGGGCTTCTGATCAACAGGATGTTTGACAGGAAGGGCTTGTTAGCCCCTTACCTATCTGGTGGACCGGATTTTGTATGAGTTTTCCTTCTCCTTGTGTGTCCATATATATGACCCCCGGAAGCAGCATGGCTCAGTTTTACCCCCAGGCACTGAGTCCCCGTTTTTTAGTTGCCTTTTACGACACGAACGGAGTACGTTGTGGCTATTCTGTGGAAATTAATACAGTTTTTATTTTTAGTTGCATGCGTGTTTTGCACTGTTTTATATGTGCTAATTATTAATCATTTGAGTGTTTTGACTGCGTATGTAAAGTTTATTCCTTCTTGTTTACTTTTAGGGTATATATATATATATATATATATATGTAGTAGATGACACATGGCAGTGATGACAGAGATTAGTAAAACTCCATTTTGTTTCTGCCTGATTATTTGTTCACATTTGTACCGTAAATTATTTTTAAAGTAATAATTATATATGACAATAAATGTCATCCAAAATTATGGCTTCAGTTTTTAGGACGAAGGCCTTAAAGAGGAGTAAACAGCTAACTCAACTAGGCAAAAGATATAAACGTTTTTATGGGAAAGGCACCAAAGCGTTAGCATGTACGGTTTGAACGTTTTTGTTGTTTTTGTCATTGCCGTTGTTATTTATTGTTAAACTGTCATTGTCATCATCAACAGTATTCAGTGCCTTTTCTCTAACAAGTGTGCCATTTTATTCTTCGTCATATGAAAACCAAACAACATAAAGACGTGAATCATTCTTATGAATCTGTGCTATTGATGCTAACTAAAATTTAAAAAAGATGAAATGAGAAATCCTGACGTACTCCTGTCAGTCGTTATCAGGGGTTGTGAGGTCATAACGAGTTAGAGATAGCACTGGGTTGCGACGAGAAAGAAATGAGTCCGTTGTGAACCTTGGCTTCCAATACAATACGCCTTGAGGAAACATAGGGATATGGAGATATGGCTCCACTCATTCTTAACCTCTGCGCTAGATGGAAGTGAGTAGTCAGCCCATGCTGCTTTGGCCGTGGTGTAAGAGGCCTCGGTGCCCATTAGAAAGGAGTTTGGGTGAAGTGCAGAGCCGAGTTTGGACTTTAGGAGCAGAGAGAAACCTCTTTGTTTCCCTTATCGGGAATTAAACCCATTTTTTCGGTCGTCGAGCGCGTAGCTTAGTTATTGTACCGACTGATGAACATGTTATAAATTTGTGTATATGAATTCTCGATGTAGCATACGTACGTATTATTACCAAGTGGGATGGCTGTGCCATGGCTCAGACGGTTAGTCGCCGGCCTTCCACCGCGGAGACCCGGGTTCGATCTCGGGTCAGTCCATGTGGATTTGTGGTGGACTAAGTGGCACTGGGACAGGTTTTCCCCCGAGTACTTCGGGTTTCCCCTGTCAATTCCATTCCACCGGTGCTCCATTACTTGGAAAAAAAAAAAAAAAACTGATAATCTTTCTCTCACCTTCATCACAGGGCTGCACAATAAGCTTTAAGGTTGCGGTGCGTCCGTAGTATCTGCTGCGGGGCCCTTCTCCAAAAAAAAAAAAATTACCACGTGGGATAGTTCAGTTGTACGCCTTTCACTTACATAGGGATTTTCTCGACTGTCGTACCTGAGTCGTGTGTGTATTTCCACAGTGCCTCCAGACGAATGCTGCAGGGTGTACTAAGCAGGGACCCCGTTCATGGAAACTACATTAACAGTCTGTATTAATTACTACGAGTATAACTTACCGCATATTGAAACAGCTACTGGAAGTGACCTCCATTAACTCTCAGACATCCTGGGCACTTGGCGAACGTATTATAAAAAACTGTTTGAAATTCTTGTCCAGAAATTTCCGATACTCCATGCCTGGTGATTTCTTTAAGCCGTCCTCTGTGTGTTTAACGTCGTCACTGTTATATGTAGGTGTGTTATTTTAACGAATGATGAATGAATGAATGAATGAATGGGTATGGAGCATTGGTGAAATGATACTGACAGGAGAAAACCGAACTGCTGGGAGAAAGGTCTGTCTCACTGCTGCTTTATCCGCGGAAATCCCACGTGGATTGACGTGGGATCGAATCCTTACACCCGAAGTGAGATGCCGGCGAATAACCTCTTGAGACTAGCACGGCCTTAAGCTTACCTTTGAAACATCCCCGCAGTAGTAGTCCCACGGCGTCAGATTGAGCGAACGAGCAGGTCACCAAGTACAACTAGTTAATTGTTCGGTCCCCAAAATGTTACGTATGGCGGTCTTTGAATTATTGGTTGTAAAGACGGTTGCACTGTCTTACAGGAAGAATCCTTAATCCTTTTCATCACTTTAATGTTCATACACTAGCGCGAGTATTTGTCTGCTCTATCTTTCTGAATTTATTGTACTCTAAAAGAAAATGGATTCGATTATTCTTGTCGCACTGACAGCACACCATACTCAGACTTTACTGTCATGTAACGGCACTTCGTGTATTAGTCTGGTATTATTTACGACCAGTAGCCTATCTTACTTTCAGTATTTACGTGTCCGTTTTAGTAGTTTCATCAGTAAAATAAGTTAGCAATGATAAACTTCACCATCGTGCCACAAAACCAGTTACAAAACCGTACTCTCGCAGCAGACATTCGCTTGGACATTATTCCGAACATGCTTCAGTATGATCTAATGTTTTTCTTCTGAAATAACACGTCTTGTTCGTTCTCGCTTTTTTAGGAAATAGCATGTTCGAGTTTAGTTTGTCAGTCAATGTCTTGTTTATTTCGAAGGAACTGACACAACGAGAAACCGACTTATAAATTCGCTACGACACCGCTTATGTTACTTCGGCCTTATATAGGTTTCGGCATTGTCCACCTTCTGTGTTACCCAGTACTTCATACCCACGAACAACATTTCACTTCTGCTGTGCGCGGCGTACGTAGCTGGACAGTTCTGAAGTCTTGTCGACGTATTAAGGTAAAGACTGGCGATCCAACTACCGGAAATGAGTGATACATAGCCGATAAGGTAGCCGTAGCTTGTTATCTAAGCAGTTGAGAAAGTGTTGATAAGCAGCTAAATGAAGAAAGGACAATGACTTCTAGTGAGCAATATGTGTAGTGGTTTCGACTTGTTGGTATTTGGAAGGTCTCGTGGTGGACTTGAAGACCGCGTATGTTGACTGAGAATTTAGTTTCTGTTTTCTGCTGCCTACTATTAAACACCCTCCTCTCTCTCACCCCCCCCCCCCTCCTGCGTTAAATGTTTGAAATCACCGTCAGCGCTTTTCCCAGACTTCAGTCCCAGTTCCCTGTCACACATTCATGTTGACATTCGTTATTCGACGACCTGTGAATAATAGAAACGTCAATAAATAAGTAACCGTAGAAACTTACATCAAGCGGAAATGTCTCCAGCCCTATATTACGCCGAACTACTTAAATCTAAGATGGCTGAGGATTTACTTTGTTGAGGTACTTATATCTAAGATACTGCCCCATGGCTGAGGATTTACTTTGTTGAGGTACTTATATCTAAGATACTGCCCCATGGCTGAGGATTTACTTTGTTGAGGTACTTATATCTAAGATACTGCCCCATGGCTGAGGATTTACTTTGTTGAGGTACTTATATCTAAGATACTGCCCCATGGCTGAGGATTTACTTTGTTGAGGTGCTTATATCTAAGATACTGCTACATGGCTGAGGATTTACTTTGTTGAGGTACTTATATCTAAGATACTGCTACATGGCTGAGGATTTAAACTTCGAAAATGAAGAAGATTATATACAAATTTTTATTTTCACAAACGTTTGTTTTAATGTAGTGATTATTTTTTAAAGTTATTTGCTGAAGTGAATGTACTCTGCATTTGTGTCAAATAAATCCGACTGGAAACACCATTCCAATCATTTTTCGCTCCTCTATGGAATGAATGTCGTTCTGATGCGTACCCCTGAACCCAGTTTCTACGTAGCTGTTTGTGGGGTGATTGACTTGGGTGTCTCAGGGACAGAACTCGCTCCAAGGGTTATCTAAACTCCAGTTGATGTTAAGTTTGTTTCTCCTACAGGACTCATCGTATCGCAGCACTCAGGTAATTGGTACGTTTTAATAGTCAACTTGCATTAAACTTAGTTACTGATATGGTCCAAATATGAACTGAATATTTTCAAATTCGTGAATATAGATTTTATTTCTTCTTATCTAAATAATGGAGATTTTTCTGCTTGATTTCCAAACCTAAAGGTGGCCTACTTTGAAGCGAATGTGTCTGGAAATTCTTAGGTTTGAAGCAGTTCTCACCTATGTGGAAGCTACTCTTTATTGTGTTTTATGCCTTATTGCTTGCACCAATCATAAGCCTTGCCATTTTCAAAAATGAATACCAAAATAATGTTATATTATAAACTGTGACAAAGAGCTGTAAAACGATGTACAATATCTGTTGTTGTAAATTAACCACCACATAATTTTAACGCCTATCTATATTTTATGGAAAATATACAAACTGTTCAATGATTAACAGCAGAAGTGGAAACAAGCATAAAGAACAGTATTCCCGATATTATTTAAAATCATCTCTTTCGTATTCTCAATTCTAACGGCGACTCAGGCGACACAATTGAACTTTCATTCTTTATTAAGTTTTGGATCAGTATATAGACACTATGATAAATTCAAATGACAGTTACTACCTAAAGTACAGTTCAAAGCTATTTTTTTTCTATGGCTCGACAGCCCTATATGGGCCTGGGTCTCCTCGTTTCGTCGAGGTTTCATGGTCACACATTTGAGACACACCACAGTCGGTAGGACTCCTCTGGACGAGGGACCAGCTCGTCGCAGAGACCTCTACCTGACGACACACAACACTCAAAAGAGACAGACATCCATGCCCCCGGTGGGGTTCGAACCCACGATCCTAGTAAGCGAGCGGCCGAAGACCCACGCCTTAGACCGTACGGCCACTGGGATCGGCAGTTCAAAGCTATTATACAATCTAAAATCTGTTTTTTTTTACCGTACAGAAGCGTCGTAATGGATAACCTCACTAGGTTTGTCAACAGCTTATATGAACATGACTTTCGCGTTTCGACACCTGTGCTGGCAGCCTGCCATTCCATTCGTTCCAAGTAACAAACTGATATGTACCCAATACACTTAGGAACCAAACATAACGTGCGTTTGCGAAGAAGGTGACACTGACGATGCCACCAGCATAGGCGTCGAAAGACGAGTGTGTTAATCTATACATATGGCAGTTTGATAAAAAGGTTGTTTATACGGGGGGCGGTATGAAAGTAATGTCTCCTTTTTTTTTCTCAGAAACTATAATTAAAACTATAATGAAGTTTATATATATCTTGGCTACATCCTTTACAAAGTTGACGTTATTTTCCCACAAAGTCTCCGTCAGTATGAACACACTTTTTCCACCTTTGCGTGAGACACTATGCCGTTTGCGTAAAACTCTTTGCTGAAGCGTCGGAGCCATGGCACGGCCTAATTTGAGTGTTACTCCTTTTTAAAATTTCCAATTGCTGTACCGTAGGACGACTTTAATATCCACATGGAAAGCAACCATATCCGGGGCGAAGAACGCGTACTGGTACTTGCATAAGATACAACCATAGGCTAACTTAGCTAGCAACATCGGGGGAACAAAATCGACCATGGGTATTAGGAATTTAGTTTACGAAGGAGTCAAGTTAGAAAGAGGGAGGAAGATTGGTTTGATCCAGTCCTTAATATACGTACACCCCTCCCCCCCCCCCCCGCACCCCAATTTTTTATTTGCCCCCTCTTCAACTCAGTAGCCATAAAACTATTCTTAGGTAGAAAAATTATGGGGGGGGGGTATTTGCTCCCCCTTGCCCTCCCAAGTTACGTCTACACAAACACGAGATCTGAGGTTCCCACACCGCTGTTGCTGAAGACAAGTCGTGTGGGATGTGACGCCGTGTTGACCGGTAGTACTCGTAGTTGCTTGAATACCAGTCGACACGGCGTCATATCCCATAAAACTTGAATCTTCAGAAACGCCAATACATAGAGACACAACAAGATGGGCGACGTACGACGAATGAATGACAATGTGATGTATAAATGTAAGTTATTATATGGAATTCGATGACGAGGAGATGTTGAGTGTCTGAGAAAAGGTGAAGTGATGAATGAGGTCGGAACAGGCTACTGTATCAAATGAGGAAAAAACGGAAGTTAGGGAGATATACAAAAACTCGTTATTTTGAACATCATTTATGAAACTTTCAAAGTGAGTAAAGAAGCACGTAATATCCGAGTAATCTCTTATTAATTCAGGGTTGCGGTAAGGGAGCTGGAATGGAAAGGTTCCGACCCAGTTCATTTTCCCTGGATGATGCAAAGCGTTTCTCAGTACGTAGAACCAAAATGATAACATCACGAGGCATTGTCCAGCATGAAGTGTTCGTGACATGTTCATAAGCTGCTGTTCAAACATTCGCCTCGCGGAACTGAACCCCGTCAGGCATACAACAGCCATTGAAGGAACTGAAGTGGGGATTTGCAATCGCATTTCGAAAAACAAGAACAAGGAAGAGGAGGAGAGGAGAAGAAGTAGGAGGTAATGTTGATGGAGATTGAAGAAAAAGATAAGTTACGAGTGTGAGCTATTGAACTGCTGTGCAGTGCACCACAGTGCTCAGAGGACATGGAAGGTATTCAGCTATTCAGCACCATGCGGCATTTAGACCTTCCATCTGCGCATGTCAAGACAACTGTATTAAGTTGATGCCACATATTCACTGTCTGCTTTAATACACTATCAGGCTGTGATTTAATTTGTTATAACTTGTCTGTAATAGACTGCTCTAAAATATTTCACTTGTATTGAAAAATCAAAGTTACTTTTTATTCGTTCATTGTGTTGTGAAATGCGATTCATGATTGTTTAACACGAAATGGTTAAGCTGTTTCAAAACTCAGTTTTTTTTTTTAGTGGGGAGACACAGATTCTAAAATGGGCCTATCGAACATGGAAGTAATACTTTTTTTTTGCTGTCTGTTTCTTCAGATCTCAGGCCCTTCTCTAGATTTAGGTTACATTTATTTTATAAAGTGTTGTACAAGGTTCCTAAATATTCCCATGCTCTTTCAATAACGAAAGGAATATATGGGAATCACAAAGCCAGTTACCTTAAGCGAGACCCACTTCATAGTTGCGGCTTATTAATTTTGAATTTACATACAGCTGTTAGTGTTTTGGTTCTGTATTTATTTGTTCTGTTTGTTCTTTGTTCTGCATAATTAGGTGTATGTACCGCTCTTATGTCTTAATATACATGAAAATTATGTGTATTAATGTTTAATTTAATCTTAAAAGGTCGAAATCTTAAACGTTCAGGAACGCATTCCTTATTAGGCTGTTATGTATAATACGTGTAACGTTTTACGCATATTCGAGGCAGGCTGCGGTTTTTAGGATTTCACACACTGCGTGTAATGGGTGACCTGTTGAATCCAACGTCTTGTTTTGCAGGTGTCTGGAAATGTCTCTGAGCTATGTGTAGTTTTAGATTCTTTGTGTCGAATGCGGTGTGTAAGTCTTAAATGCCTAATTATACCGTTGTCTCTCTTTGTGATTCCCTCTGGTTGTTTCTGAAAGCACTGAGCAGGTGTAGATCAGTTCTATCATTAAAAATAGACATGTTTATTTTAAAAAGAACTGTAGTATATACGGCCTATGGTCAGAGCGCTGGCACAGTGGTTTTAATTATTGATACGTGAAGAGGCGCTCAGATGTCGAAACGAGAGATCAACGTATACAGTAGAGCCTGGCCACCCCATGGGTTAGGCAGTTAGTAGCCGACTTCTCAATAACGGAGGCCTGGGTTGGATCTCAGGCCACTTCGTATGGGATTTGCGGTGGACAAAATGGCACTGGGGAGGGTTTTTCATCGAGTACTTCCCATTTCCCCTGTCAGTATCATTATATCAATGCTGCATACTCATTAGTTTGTCGCTATGTAGTCTTAGCATTTAATTGCCATTAAATAAAACACCACTCTTTCTCTCATTAACAGAACCAGGTCTGAGTTATGATCCTTCCTGCTTTAACCTTGTTTTTTTTTCTATGGCTCGACAGCCCTATATGGGCCTGGGCCTCCTCGTTTTGTCGAGGGTTCATGTTCACACACCTCAGACACACCACATTCGGTAGGACTCCCCTGGACGAGGGACCAGCTCGTCGCAGAGACCTCTACCTGACAACACACAACACTCACAAGAGACAGACATCCATGCCCCCGGTGGGATTCGAACCCACGATCCTAGTAAGCGAGCGGCCGAAGACCCACGCCTTAGACCGCGCGGCCACTGGGATCGGCCTTTAACTTTGTTAGTACTGCAATATTTTGCGTGTCTATTAATTTTGACAATTTTTGCTGTTGCAATTAACCTCCGGGAAAAATGAAACTTTCAAAAAAGTATGGCTGTATGAAAAGTTACAGTTTTCCAAGTATTAGATATGGTGACTAAAACCAGCAAATGCACACATGTTTATGAAAATATGTAATAAACGTAGTAATACCTCCTACATGTTTCGGCAAATAATGTGGCTGTCTTTAGCGACGTGCGTTACGAAGAATACAGTTAAAACTGTGATACGTATTTTAATAAACTTATTTAATATTTTACATGTGCATAGGTTCACAAACTTTTGTAACATCTCAATTCGTAACGCACCTCCCTGAGGACGACCACATGAGTGGCCGAAACATGTAGGAGGTGTTACTACGTTTATAATATATTTTCTTAAACCTGTGTGCGTTTGTTGGTTTTAGTAACCATTCTAACTGTTCAATGCAAGGTTATGGATCGTTTAAAACTTGCCAGGTATTCTTGGATTCAATTAAGGTTGGCTTGTTCAGGATGTCTTGTTATCTTTTTTATGTTAGAAACTCGTCTTCTGTTCAGAAGTGTTAAAACAAAGTAGTGCACGACCGTTTCCGTCCCACTTCACCGTCAACAACATCTAACCTTCCCGAAGCTGCATGACCTGCACTTGTGATTAACCGATTTCACACTCAGTTCACACTGCCAGTAATTGTCAGAATGCAGTCCGTGTCATGTTGTTCGCTGCTGTCTGGGAGGTCGAGTATGTCGATTGGAAGCAAAGTTCCAAGAACTTCAACTTACGTCGTTCTGAATTGATTCCAGCTACCTGCCAGATCAGGCAACTACATTCTTTCCGTTGACCTCATCGTAACAGACGATGAGCGTGAATGATATAGAAGGACTTCATTTGTGTTTGACTTGTGGTGGAAGCTATTTACATATTCCATGCGTCTGCTTGAAGCTATTTGTCTGAATAGTACCTCTGCAGCTACTGGTTTCCGCCTCCGATACGAGGCATCTTTATGGCATACATTTAGGCATCATTAGGACTTGACTCCCTCCAGCCAGCCGCTGCACCTTTGCATGTTGGCTTCGACTGTTCCCAAGTCTATCGTCACCACCGAAGAAATTATTTCTAAGGAAAATATGTTTTTATTTGTATTTTTAAAATCGCTGATTATGTTATTTTGAGTTATAAAAGGAAATAATATTACTGGTTGGGTGGCGAAAACAGAATATCTTCACCTCTTTATTTTTACGCTATTTTAAAGCAGGATTGGTGTTCTATTGGGAAAAATTCCCTACAAATAGTGTTAAGTGGATGTAAAAACAGCATGCACATGCTTTGGGGTTCTGGTGCAACTATTTGATGATAGTAGTCAATGTAGCTTAATTATATCGGTGGACATCAAAGTAAAATTGAGTTCCAGTTCTAAAATACTGGGGAACGACCTGAGAGCTACGAACACAGGGACAGGTTTTATATTACTTTCACCGTGCATTTTCACTCAATACTTAATAACCAACTAAATGCACATTCACTTGAAACTATTTTGTAGTTTATTAAGTTCTCCTAAATTCCCCTACATATGTTTCGGTCTACTTATAGACCATCTTCAGGGGGTCACAAACTACACTTATTTCGCATCCATACGTTCAGTAAATTGCTATATGCAGTCTAGATCAGCGGTCACCAACCGGTGGTCCGCGGACCACTGATGGTCCGCGAGAAAATTTTGGTGGTCCATGGAGAAATTTGGACATTATTTGCAATTTTTATGTTTATTATACTGTTTCATTATATACACTATATTCATTATATATTAATATCACACTAATAATTTTGTTATAATTAAACAAGTGCATTTCATATTAATAAAATGGAACTTTTATGATCATTATTTTATAGATGTTTGTACCTTTTTAAAAAAAATTCATGTTAGTGGTCCGCGGGATTCAAAATTGTGAGTTTAGTGGTCCTTGAGGTCCGAATGGTTGGCGACCGCTGGTCTAGATCACTTTTGTCTTATGTGTAAGTTGTAATAACACTTTAAAACGGATAAACGTTTGAAATTGTAAAATATATGTAAAACACTGTGTAATAACTTAAAAGTCTTGTCTGAGTTGTATGTACAAGGTTAAAATGCATCAATTAGCCAATGACGAGCGACAACAATAAAACTGTGCTGCTATTTTAACCTTGTACATACAACTGTGACAAGACTTTTAAGTTATTATACAGTGTTTTACATATATTTTACAATTTTAAACTTGTATCGGTTTTAAAGTGTTATTACAACTTTCACATAAGACAAAAGTGATCTAGACTGCATATAGCAATTTACTGAACATAAGAATGCGAAATAAGTGTAGTTTGTGACCCCCTGAAGATGGTCTATAAGTAGACCGAAACATGTGTAGGGGAATTTAGGAGAATTTAATAAACTATAAAATAGTTTTAAGTGAATGTGCATCTAGTTGGTTATTAAGTACAGGGACAGGTGTTTATTCTCCAAGACTTTCCACGTGTTAAATCTAGGGTGCAAAATTTTTCCAAAACTCTAAGCGCAATCTCAAATTCCTGGGCACCAGATAGGTGACATGAAGCAAGTTCCCTACTGAGGATCCACAGATATTAGCGGCCACCGTACAAAGTTTAGTCGCCCGGGTGACCTTCAGTCCGGCTTTTGTGTACCCGTGTGTTAAATGAAATAGCACAGCGTATACATTTTGATCAAATTTGTGGATTGTTGAATTTGAAAAACTTCAAGGTCTGCGAGTCCTTGTGCATGGGCATTAATCAAGCAGTGTGTGTGTGTTTGTGTGTCTGTGGCGTCAGCTTTTCATTGCCAGTGTGTTGTAACACGTATGTTGAAAGTCTCAGTTTGAAGCCACTCTGCGGCGTGTTTCAGTGAACTGCTGTGAGTCCAGCTCGTTCATTCGCTGTGGATTTCACACGCGTTTAAACCGAATTCATTACGGACTTCATAATTGTTTGCATCAAAGAGAATATTTAGAGACATGTGAAATAATGTTCAATCACATGATTGTTTTTATTGATGTGCAAAACATCAAGGATCAGGTTATTGATACATAAATGAGTTATAAAAATTTTTGTGGTCCTGAAATCTTGTCTGATACTTTCTATTGTTCATCCCATTGTGCCTAGTATTCAGTATTCAGTCTAGCACAAATATTTATTAACACAGTTGACAAAGCCACATATTTCGGTTAATAACACGCCATTCTCAGGCTATAAGTAATTAAAAAGTAATATACAGCATGTACAATAAAATTACATTGTGATATGAAATCATGCTTGAGGTCAACTTGTTACGTAAGGAACGTACTATTCTAAGGAGGATGGCTTAATGTAGCTGTTTGTCGCTTTGGTAATTTCATTATTAAAATATATTTAAATTAAAAGTAATATTAAAATTAAGTGTATTTAGATATAGTATAGTCATTTTCCCCCCCTATGGCTCGACAGCCTTATATGGGCCTCGGCCTCCTCGTTTCGTCGAGGTTTCATGATCACACATTTGAGACACACCACATTCGGTAGGACTCCTCTGGACGAGTGACCAGCTCGTCGCAGAGACCTCTACCTGACAACACACAACACTCACAAGAGACAGACATCCATGCCCTAGGCGGGATTCGAACCCACGATCCTAGTAAGCGAGCGGCCGCAGACCCACGCCTTAGACCGCACGGCCACTGGGATCGGCATAGTATAGTCATTACGATCCGTAAAATTATTGTAGTTATGGAGTATCGGTCTTGTGTAGGAGGTCTCCTATATTATTATATAGACCCTCGGTAGTTGTGATGGTATTTAATCTGTAATATAGTTACTAATGTTGTTTGGTAAGTGTAGTGATATTTAAATAGTAATTTGAAAGAGGTTGGCCTTGTTAAATAAAAGATACTTACTTGTGTGAGATTTTCCCTTATGTAAAGCACTTTCACTTTCACAAGCGTTGTGTCTGCTGCAAGTATTAAGTTTTTACGTCTGACCACAACGGAGAAAAATAATGAGTTACTTTTCTCTATACGTATATAGGAAACCTTCTACTACAGGCAGCATCATTCGTAAGGACTCCTGCCGTCCTTTGCAACAAAAACAAGCCGCTCTAAGATACTTGTTGAGCCGTCTCACACATACCCAATTAACGAATCCGAAAAACAAAAGAGATGGGTAACAATACTAAACATCTTTTAAACAGTGGTTTTTCCCATAACAGACATATTAAGACCAAAAAATAGGTAATGAACGAAAAACGAAGGTTATGTACTATGGACCTTTATTTACTCGTACGTACGCAAAGATACAACATATATTACGGATCTCTTTAACACATCTAATATAAAAATTGTGTATAG